>UZAN01039890.1:64172-92927 GCA_900618425.1 Echinostoma caproni
AAAACAACCACTCAGAGATTGTCGGGTGAACCCACCGCATCCCTCTCTCTCTATCTGTCTGTCTTTAGTAAGCCAATTCGCAAACATGAACCAGAAAAATCGTAAGACAAACTGGTGAGTTGTCTGTCAATTAAATGTCAGAAGAGATAACGCGATGTGACGGACTTTAATGGTATGACTGTAATATGTAAAAATCTTAGGAATCAACCCGGCTATCACAATGGGCAATTATTGGGGAATGAATGACGATTACAATAGAACCATCCAGGGCACTTGATACCCTAGTCCATAGTATTTAAATAGGTACAAGAAAGCCCAGACGGATCTCGAAATTAGTCAATCTTCATGTTATTAGTCAGTTTGGCAATATCTCCCTGAGAAAATACTTCATAGTCGTGAGTGCTTTTTGCACTTATGTATCCTGGTTGATATGAACAGTGATTGAATGTATACACTAACCATGCGTTAATACAACTGACTTTCAGACCTTCAACGAAGCGTTTTATCNCTAAACTTCTTCACAGATTCATCCATTCTCCAAGGTGCTAATTTTGTTTATTTTCAGCGTTGTGACATGTATAGATCGGTGTTCAAAGATCATGCACATTGATGGAAGATTAACAGGAGGAAAAGCAAATGTTTCAGTGATTATCGCATCGTGCTTGTAAAATTCATTTCTATCTGATCTCGTTAGAAAACGTTTCACTGAGTTGGTTTTGGTTCTAGCAAAACTTGAAGGTACCTTCATTTAGGAATTGTGTATATACTCACCATACCTGTTATGAAAATAGAGATTTTGTTGATAAATATGTCAAAATAAGGTTTGATGAAATTCTAAGAACACTCTGAGGGTGACTGATACTGGACGCTTCCCAGTTTGTCGCCCAGTTGCTGCTTATTGTGATGATTCCTCAATGTCTGCCAGGTGATCAAATGCGACTATATGCCTATTTGGAGTAAGTCTGCTTAGAGGCATTTGGTTTTCCAGCATCCGTACCGGAAGCGTCGACCTGCTATAGTATAGCTGTATTATACAATAGAAAGACGCAAAAACTGGTTACAAGTGAGATAAATGAAGGTTGGTGCAATCATACAGTTAAGCATCACGGTGTGATATGTTCCTATTCTCACAGAAATATAAACAATTATTACTTATAGTTACTCAATCACAGCCAGTTTTCAAAAGTCTGTTATAAAACTTGAACGTCACTGTATTTTTACTCTTCAAAGGAGCTGATTTGTTAATTTGCCATCCAACCGAAAAATATCGGGTCAAAATGGTTAAAATGACGCTTGAATTAGCAAGTTCATGAAAATCTGGGCGGCAGACTTCATTACTGAATTGCAAAAAGATACGATAGTCGGTGCTTTGAACCAGCATCCACTTCCGATAACAGTGAACAAAGTTACTACCTTTACAACTTCAAACGAATCCAACTAGGAACCCAAAAAAGTATTGGATTCTTCACCGATTAGATCGAGCCTATCAAAATCCCGTCCAGTCGAAACGAACTATAATTTCCACATAGACAAACAAAAGTACGTTTTGAGTGAGTTACCGAGCTAGCATAAATATCGGACTGTTTTCCGCTGAAATAACTGAGGAGATTGAAATAAACGTTAACATCCCTGTCTGTACCAAGTTTATTTTATTTTATTCTGCTCATGTCTATTTGTCCAACTTCTCGTGTTTGAGTAAGCGGAGCAAACGTGTTCTCAATGATCTGATGGGAACAATCAACGTGGCCGATATCTAGCTTTATGCAGACATTTTTTCCTGTGACCGGAACCGGGTCAGGTTAGGAATTATCGAAAACATTGGTTCGCTCACCGACTCATTTTATCCACATTAACACCCAACTCTCAGTTTATTGAGAACTTATAAATAAACAACTGGTGTAGTGTGTTAGTAACATCATCCACAGTTTGTGCAAACATCAAACGATATGCAAGCTACTTGCTGACAAACGCCAAAGCCTGCGGTCACGTGTACCATCTGCTCATAGGTTGCACGTGATTGGCGCGTGTGAACACACTGATCCAATCGTTGCGTTACGCGTCACGTGAGAATCGGTTATTTCTTTGCCAATCATGCAGAAGACCGGCTAATTGGTTTTCAGTGTAATCCACAAACAGTGACCCTTTATAGTTGGCTAAGTTTGCATAAAAGGGATGATGCATTGCTAGCCTGAATGACCGAAGACGTCTGGAGTATTCTACATATCAGAATCCAGTGTAGCACGGATAAATAATTTTACAGATTGGAAAATATTGAAGCTAACACTTATTCCTCTTACAGGACTGTTTAAAATGAAGCCAGGGATTAAAAAACCCTCAAAATCTGTTTCGTGCAGTGAGTTAGTATTATTGAGGCTGTATTGGTAACAATTTCGGTGACTTATTGGTAGGTTTACATGAACCATAAGCAGTCTGCATTAAACCAGCAGTCCTTGTTGAACAATTTTCAAACAATGTCACCACGTGTTTTTTCAACGTCCAGTTATTTTCCGATAAACCTCCCCGAATGAATCCCGTACGAAAATCCCCTCAGGTCACTGTAGGGGATATAACGTGATGAATAACTGCATAATAATACAATATTCTGAAATGCATTTTACCTGGATGACCGGCTAAACTGTAGCACTTGGTGTAAATGCAACCTAAGTTTCTGGTCTGTTTACTGGTGACTGAAATCGCCGAGGTTCTCATCTCGCTCCCACGAAATAAAAGCAGCTGCCCAACACTGAGCATGTGATAAAGCGGATTAGAACGTGATAACATGTAGGACTAGATCATGGTTTAACCAAAATACACGCACAAGATATCATCCGCGTTCAATTTGGAAAGATCAATCAAACGGAAGAGTGAAAAAGGCAACGCGTATATTATCAGTGATCAAGTGATTGAACAACGCACCCATTGGATCAATATGAGGAAGATCCGATAATGTTGTCCTTTCCTGTTTAAATTGTACGCCAAAATCAATCCATTGCAGTTCGCTTCATCAAATTAAGATATACTGAATTCCTTTTTGGGTAAAGCAAAGTAGTCCGAATTAAGAAATGCATGAAAATTGAGAAAACTGATCCTCACGAAACAGTTATTCAGGAGAATACAAAACACACTAGGACATGACAAATTTAAGGCTACAATTTGGAAATAATAGTAATGGATAAGAGTTGGCACGTACCCCGTAAACTGCTTCACTTCAAGAGAGCCAGGCGGATTAGAGAAATAAAACACAAGTGACTCGTGGGAGTACACAGCCATTCAAGACGACTACCAATCATTCAGTCAACCCGTCATTGTGTTTGTGTTTTCCCATATCTTTCCACATCCAATCGACTGAGCAGGATTTTCGTACAATAAATGACTTTGTGTACACTGCTAGCTGTGATCTACTTCACTACCTTAGAAAACTTATCTGAAAAAAGAGCGTAATCAGAAATGGATCACTTCAGAATTCGGTGTCGACACAAATCAGTATCACTAAGAAAAAGAAGCCGCCGGCTTCTGTGATCCACTTCTTAGCATTCGGCACTCTATCCTGATCCGCTAAGCCCACTTCGGTGACCAGCTTGGTTTGACTGTTTCCTGAGAGTCTATTACCAGGTTTTTTTTGCCTTGATGTTCAACACTATTAGACGAAAACAGAAAACCTGTCATGTGTTGTTTTTAACAACGACAAGAGGTGGCAACTTGTCACGTTGGGAAAACGGAGTATGCTTCCATTGCAGACTGTTGCATATACTCATGGGAATGCCAAAAGCGACAGCTCAGTATTAGACCAATGAGTGTCAGCCCTCGGAAGTTTGACGGAAAAAAATAAATTCCGAGGGTTTTGACAGAAATAATCAAGCGTCTAAACTATATGATGTGTATCCAACGGTACAGTGTGTACCACAGCACTTGAAATGCATCCTACATTGGCAATTCATCTAGATACTTTGTCAACCTTTATTTGCTGCACTACAAAAAAATGAAATAGTTCTTGCATCGAGGCACCGTAAAATTGTGCATTGATTGCACTGGCTTAAAATCCGCATTCGTCGAAAGCACTAACCGGCGAGCGAGAGAAAGTGAAATGAAGTGGTTACACTTTTTCCCATTAAGCTTTAGTCGAAACCCGTAATGCATCAGCCGCGACCCATAGTTCTTTATAATTGACGCACAAATTTTGCCACCGCTATAAGCGACTCGGATCAAAAACTGTCGGAATCTTCTGAAGTAAACGAATGTTAAAGACATTTATTTTCTTCTACAAATTTAGATGTTGTTAAACTGCACTTGGAAGTAAGGTATAGCAATCGTATACTGCGCAGTAGTAGCGATATCAAATTGCGTACCACATATTGTTTGGAGTAGATTAAAACGATGTGCCCGTATCGTCAAACCATTGGACACATCTTATACGGCTTCATCGTTTTCAGTGAACCAGTTTCTAATGTACGAAATAATAGTCGAGTCAAAGGGCTAAAGTAGCTCATCTGTTTGAATTTACTGAAGAACTCTTCCAGTGGATTAAAAGGAGTCTATATGCTAGAAGAAAAGTTATTCAGCCTTGATGGACCGGATAACTCATTTTTACTGTTCACGTGATGTCAGAATGAAAAACATGCTACTGAGTCACAACAACGATGAACGACACGTTATGATCGGGTCTGCATTGCCCTCGGCTTGTTATATTCAGTAGCATTCCTGAACAGTGCAGCGAATGACATATACGAGCTGGAAAGTGTATTTGATTTGGTTCGATCGACCCATCCTTCCGAATTCACCCGTACACACAATCCTCAGTTCATCCAGTATATCGTAATCTCAGTCAGCACCAGACACGGGTTCGGGTCTTGTTGGAGATCTCATGTGGAACATAGTCAGCGATCCGTCCGAGGTTGGAACTCCGGACATATACCTTCTGCGGTTGATCACGTCAGAAAACACGACATGCACATGTTAAAAACCCATCAATCACTTCTTTGTGAAATCCATGCTTTGGAGTGGGTCGCTTCCAGTTCTGATATGAACCCGAAGAATAATAATATCTGGGGGCGGGGGGCGGGAATACTTGCTGCCTGGCGAGCCGCTCTGGAAATAATACAAGAAGATATTGGCACCTTATTTTACAAAAAAACGCAGACGCACAGCAAACATTTAGTTTACTTGGATAGTTAGTCGTTACTTACGATTAATCACATTTTGTTGATCATTATGTGAATACCAATGCTATTCTCACTGCCATATCTAGATCGAAACAGGTGAACGTTCCAACAGTTTTGACGCCTAATTTCTATGGTCACATCAAGTTCAGAAATGCTCCTTTTTGGTTGCCCAAATGATAAATTCCCAGCAACTGATGACAGTTCTAGAGGCAGCAGTATGTATCAAAAGCGACGGAAATAATACAAAAAATTAGAAACTTTAGTAAAAGACAAAATATCAATGATGGAGTTTTTTTGTTTTAGCCCGGTGATTATTGTCGTACGAATAACCAAAAGACAGGTAAGGTTTTGAAGGCCACCTTTTCTGTATGAGGATACACGTGCTTAAAGGATTTGATATTTGGCGTGCGTTCGAGGATTTGACACAGCTTACATGATTTGGAGATGCAGAAAAAGCTCTGGGTTATGTTTTATTCTATTATTAAGCTTATCGAATGCGTCGATATACTTGCAAAACAATGACGCAACCGAACAGCTCGATTAATCCCATTGAATTGGAATAAAAGTTAATGCATTTGTAGAAACAAAGTGAAATATTTCTCTCTGAAAACACGGATAATTGCAAGGGAAGAATGCAGATGGTAACAGATTCAGAAGTAATGTCATATGAAATGACCATTCTCTTGGGGTTATGTGCATAAAACGGTAATTTTTGAGCCTCAGTAAAAACGCTATCAACGTTCGTGTAGATTAGGGATCAGGGTGACACCGGGGTGTTTGACTGAATCAGATTTGGGATACTTTAACTATTGAGTATTTGATCATGGGAATCTTCAACAATGTAAAATATTGGGGGTCAGTTTCGAGGTTAACGAGAACATATAAACATTTACTGATGTCACGTATGAGACCAGTAGTGAATTTCATGAAAGCTGTTTTGGAAGAGGTGGAGCCTCTCTGTATTTGGGGATGGACAACCGATCACTATCTCATCAGAATACTTGCAGACAATACATTTTTGGAAAATGTATAGATTCTGAAAGAATATGGTAAAAAGAAAAATACCGGGACCGATACCGATGGAAGAAGATTGAGTATCGTAAAATGAAGAAAGTTGGGTCGATCCTTCAGCAGAGGTAGACGAATAAAACATTGACAATTTCGGGTGCAGACTACACACATAAAGACATTTAATGAGCACTCTTCAGTCGAAGGAACAGAAGATATTTACATGTTTCAGTTTCAGTTTGAATAACCATTAACCATGCACTTTCGTGCGCCGGTTTTGGTTGCTGTCTTCTGGCTGCCCATTGGGATGAAGAATAGGAGAAGAAGAGGAAAGTTGAAAGTGGAGTCGAAAGGAAAATGGAGAAGTTCCGTGGACTAAGGTTGGGAAGAAATTGAGGAGATGCACCAGGAAAGTTGAAAGTGGATTCGAAAGGAAAATGTACAAGAAAAGAAAGCTAAATGAACGGGACCTGCAACTTTGTCTAAGACAGATGCAACAGAATGCGCTACATAGGCGTCGTATATAGACAAAGGGATGTTTTAGGTGATTGTGGAGGAGATCATGGAATTATCACAGGGGTATCATGCGATGCAGCCAAAATATTTTCAAAAGCCGTCAACAACACACACATAAGCAAGAAATTGAATTATGACCTCTTCTTGATGATTGCTTTAATCCGGGTCGGCGTTCGATGGCAAATGGGTGCTGGACATTTCAGCAATAGATGTTGCAGACTCACTGGTTCAAGCTTTTATCTGAAAAGGAGCTCACAGGTCAGGAACATGAAAAATGTTAACCTTAAATCTCCTCAAGACTTGAAGAATCTTATCCGGAGAAACAGGATTCGTTGCATCACGGGTTCGAAACGAAGTTTCGGGGAGACTTGATACAGGTGGATAAGCGAAGGGAAGGTTTTGTTCCGCAACGAAGGTATGAAAGTTTACGCATGACTCACAGAGTAACGGCAAAGTGGCATACTTCTCATGATAGCCTTCATTACCCGAAAAGGTCTCAACCTATATTCGATGCAGGCCTCTTACTTTAGCTCTGATCAGAACTAATGGTTCTGTTACACTGTTGCGACCACTGATTATGTAAACCCTCTCTTTAGAACGAAAGAGTCACTTAAGACGAGGGTAGGAAAATCTATAGTTTACAATATACATAGTTTTAAGCAGGCAGCATTAGTCATTGAATAAATTAGGATAATCATTAAGGTGTTCTTAAGAGAAAAAGGACTGCTTCCTTGAAAAAGAAGTAACGTTCACAAGAAAAACGAAGTTCCTAAGTCTAATTTCTCAGGGGAACAGCTTGAATAAGAGAGACCCGTCGGGAATGAACATAATGGTTCGTTCTACAGTACATCTTAGGGTAGTGGAAATTTTTCAGTGATCAACAGTTCTGCTGGGAGCACATTCAAGAATATGAAACGGATTACGTAAAGGTCTGGACTCAGTACAGGTATTAACCGAACTCGTGCAACACCTTGACGTTCAGCACATTTGTTCCTCCCAAAGCTTGGTTTTTCCAGTTTCATTATCAGCTTTATGATATTGCCCCACGTTAGACTCATTATATTCCTAACAATATCCAATATATATGATTCTGTTAGCTATGATTTCCTGACTGATTGCTGGTGCATCAGTTGTAAAATAACAAAGTAACAATTTGAACGAAAGCAATTTATTTATCAAAATGACTCATAGACCCAATACAGGTATTGTACTTTCAATCCCCCATTTTCTATTTGCCCTATTTCAGTTTTGAGCACTGGAGGTAGTCGCTGTAGCATGGAGTCTACCAATTTCCTTATCCAAGAGAAGTTTTCCGGTTTCCTCACATACATGTCACACCCTAACCACTGACGACCGCTGTCGAGGAAGCTGACTTATCCCTGTTGCTAGCACACTGAAAAATTTTCGATTGTATTCAAATCCCAACTGCTCGGCAGTAATTGCATGAATCCTGCTTTGATCTTGACCCATCCATAAACTGCTTAAATGTGAAAAACTAATATTTAATGAGGTCTAACTATTTTTTACCAACAACCTCAAGCAAGACAATATACTAACCTTCATCTGTAAAAAATATGACTTCCGCGAATGCATTTTGAGAGTGACCGTTTTCGGGAACCTACCTTATGATTGCAAGAAATTTTGCGATACCAGATTGGTGTGCGCAGGAGATCAACAACAAGGTGTTCAGTATTTGCTTCCCTTCCAACTCGTCAAGCGGAATAAATGTTTACTTCTTTTGTCAGGTGAAAAGAAATTCATCGGAAAACTAGGCCAGTTGATCAGCTTTCTGAGCCTGCTAATTTACTAATTGACCACTAGTGAGATAAACTAATTACCAAATGGACGGCGACGCGATATGAATTTATTGGTAAAATCAATACGTGCATTGCTTTGTTGGGCATTCAATAACGGCTTCATACCAGGTGACATCAGCTGCATATAAAATTGAGCCACCATTTTCTAATCGCTATGCAGAGTAAAAATTGGCTATTCAGCCAGGACTATTCTCCCTATTGGCTGTACCTTTTGTCCGCTGCGATCAAATTCAATCATCGCCTTGCTTCGATTTGATCGGTTTTATTCCTCTCGGTTTATGTCTTAACGGAGAAATTTCGTTGCATATGTAACAAATTGCACTTGCAATAGTCAAAAACTGAGTCATCAGATTTATATTCCTCCCGGTTAAGTTGCCTCTGGGGTGCAATTATATACCCAAATCTCTTGGATGTTGCATCCGGGTTGGGTATGGTGACACTACAAGATCCTTATTTAAGGATCCGCACACCTCAACTTTCGAAGATGAACCTGTATGTTTCTTGGGTTATATTTTTACTTCTTTCAGCATTGGTGATAATGCGTGAGAAGTTTTTAGCTAACTAATGAATTTATGAATGAATTTATTTAAGCTAGAATATTTTTATTGATTATCTTATTTACTGTGCAAAGAATCAAAAGAGATTGACCATTTAGCATACTTTGGTTCAACTCTCGTAGAATAAGAATCGTTTATTAAAAAAATGAGTTACCGTGATGCTTTGCATGAAATATTTTCCAAATATGAGTTTTAACATTTAAAGCACTACAAATTTTACCGACACACTCGAGGTCGCGCTAATTCAAACGATGATTGTGTAGTGAAGATACGGGCGCAGCCATTTTGCTTTGGTTTTGAATCATGTACATATCTCACTGGACCTTTTGGCTCATGGTTGCTTCTTCTACTTTCCCTGTTTGGACGTCGTTTGGACGTCCCTCCACGGAGAAACTGCTGTGAGAAGTGTGTTTCACCTGTGTATTGAGAGCGTCGGTGAGTGGCCAGCGATTGTACGGCCTTTTCGAGGCGACGATAATTGTGCAAGAACTTGAACGGCGTGACCCGTAGTCAGCCTGTCCGTGTTTCGAGCGGATTCAAAACTGAGATTGCTCCTGCATACTACAATAGAACATAACTAAGAACATAGTAGTAGGAGATAAAGTCAGCATATGAGTATGATATTGCAAAATGAGATGCATTTCCATATTGAGAGTGATGTTGCATGATTTTGTTCAACACCTATATTGTTAAAAGAAACTAGAATTTCACTTCACTAAAACCAGTCCATTCCCAATTCTTTCAAGTGTCAAACGAGTGCAAAAGATCCAGAGGGTAAAGAAAATGCCATCAATGGATGTGATTTTATTCGGTGGTAATTACCGGATCTGTATTAGATTGATTGCGTATTCGTTCTTCTTTGAAGGATCATAACAATACGGATAGCAAATAAGTTCATATTGGTACTTCAACAACCGGTCAGTTGACGCATATTTTATAGAAGAAGGAAAGACGTACAATTGTTCATTGTGGGGCGCTATTCAGTCGACGAATTGAAGGGTTATTGGTGCTATAGACGAAGAGAAATTCGTCGTGCTTTCCTTGGTGAGATTACCCGTTTATTTATACGATACGTTTCTCACAGTATCATATCGTTTGAGTTCGGTACCTTTAACACAATGAACAGAGAAACTCGAGCAGGTTACTGGTTTTCCAGACAAATTTCACAGCCTGATCGTCCGTTGGTAAACACCTATAAGGGGATTGGCCTAATCATGGCTGAAACAAACCACTGTCCAAAATGTGCACCGGTCTGATTTGTCTCATACGGAATGAACGATTCCCTGAAATCTTGTTCACTTTGGCAACTATCAGCTAAGAAAGAGAGCCCATTGCTAACTAAAGATCCTACCATCGTTTAAAACTCATCACNCATCATTATCTACCATGTGTATAAGAAAACTCACTGGAGGTTGGTTTTAGATGACCGGGATCAACTGCTTATAATGGACGATCCAGACTACTTGGAAATTAAATCAAGCCATATGTACTTTCTCGTGAATGTATGGTCCACGTCCTGCTCCATTCATATTTCGCAATCCTTATGTCGTCTTATTTTTTCATTGACTGTTCGTTTCCTCCCATGCCTTTTGCTGTGCTATTAGCTGGCTGTTCCGTATTTCCTCAGCCAATTAAATTAATTTGAGGGCACGACAACCGTTCATTTTGCCAGTTCACTTTCCCTCATTGTACCACCTATTTCTCTTTGGACCGTAAAACAGAGCTGACTTTGGAGCTGTCCGGTGCTGGAACTTCGCTGTCGACTCACTGTGATTGCCGATCCCTATCCATTAATTATCACCATTCTTCTTTCTTCATTGTGTTCATTGTTGCAATGAGCGTTACTGCCTGACTTTGCTCCCCTCGCATGTATACCTGGAATCACACACAAAGACACACACACCTCGACTACAGACTTGCCGTTATTTGGAACTGCGCCTGGGGTTCGTAACTGCGTGTCACTCAATCACTGAACGCAGCGTACGGTACGGTACTTGGTGGTGATGGTCAAATGGTTAGGTCACCAAATTGTTACCTGGACGTCCGGGGTCCGAACCGCTCCACCGCCACCCATCTTCCCAGGCAGCCTTTTTATGGCTGCGGACCCCCTTCCTGGATGTTGACTGTACATTTTGTATATTTAATAAATAAAAAGGAAGTAAAAAGACATTTATTACTGTTTTTTCTTACCCTTTGGACTGCTACAAAAGTATTGAAATCGGAAGCATCAGCCGCGTCTGATAGAGAAAGTGAAAACACCGGGAACCACTTAATTTGCAGATTTAAGGTTTTGTCCGGTAACCAATAGCAACATGCTCCGTGCCTACAATCGTTGGATTATATGTATAGATATATCCAGGTTACCATACGCCCCTTGAGCGCCCCTCAGAGTATTTGTGTCTTAGGTCGACAAAAGTGGAGTACGAAGCTGCTAAGGCTTCAAAATATACTCTGCCAATAGTGAAGATTCTCATGACCGACGTTTGCGCTACGGATCATTCACAAGCGGGTTGGTCTACAGATTTGTACAATTATGTGAAACATTTTCAAACACACATCAACAAAAAAAGTATCCAAATGGATCGAGTCTTGTATCGTGACGCGTTGGCAATTTGTAACATATTGGGTACAAAATGAGAGCTTTGTGATATCTAATATCTAACCGGAATAAGTTGACAAACGAAACAGCTGTGGGATTTCTTTTGGTTCGACTATCTGTGTGTTCTTTCGGTTGCACAAAACAGATGTAGACTTCGGCGGACATGGTCAAATGAACAAGGTTACCAACTCATCGCTCCGGAAGTTGTTCATCATCGAACAACCCAGCTGTCATTAAACTTTCCACTTGTCTTTACATCACATGGAAGATCTTTGAATGCCCTTAGAACTGTTCATAGATACTAGTACTCAACAAAACGACAGAATAATGATATTTTTCGCAAAGACAGTTTATAGATTCACACGTTTTTTATAAACAGATGTCGTCAGGTGTGTTCACGCGTTTGTGTGCTCGTGCGTGTGTGTATAAAACGTTCGTGAAGCTGTTTTCAAAGTATTTTGCTCCGTTTTTCGGTTCAACGGTCAGTCTGTCAATCATGCTGCAGAGTTTGTCAGCAAATTTGCAAATTCACAAGAGTAACACACAAACAACACAAGCCCAGCTCCCCACATGTTACAAGGTCTTAACTGACGGAAGCAAATCCCACGTAACCTAATACGAATTCGCGTGGACGTATAACAACTATATTTAAGTTGGTGGGTGTCCCCACACAATGAAAATTTGAATGAAATGGTCGCTGAACCGATTGCGAAATATGAAATAACAGTTTTGCTCGGCAACAAAACGTTACACGATTGACAGCTTTGCATTTTCGCCAGTTCTGAGCCCGGTACGGAATAGAGGTACGTAAGTGTACTACTTGAAGCCATGGAAACGTAACCGGGATAGATGGGAACCGCAGCTTCTTCCTTCTTCTTTTATCTGCAGTGCGAATTCATCGATCCCATTTGGGTGGCACACCACAAACTATACTTGTAGGTGTTCTGCCCATTCAAGTATAAGTGTAAAAATTAACAAACCAGACTGTTTCGATAGGTGAATAGTTATTCTTGGTGCATGTACACTCTGGGCCCAATTTGGGGCATTCATTGATTAAATTAATACTTTATGCATAATTTGATACATATTCCATTGTTACTATGGATCAATGGTCGCCAGATTGTCAGGCGATCGTCCCAATGGATTGATGAACACCACCTCGTTGAGTGGTAGAACACTGGAACGATCAAGTCTCTCACCAGAGCAGCAGTGACTTCACTGAAATAAAGCAAACTGTGATCGCATCCATACCATTCCTCCTTCCGTATTGTATTGTATTGTATTGTAATGACATGCGCAGACAACTGTGTCTCAATTTCATTAACAACATTGTGTTCACTATTAAAATGGGACAAAAAATGATAGTTATAAACAATGAAAAAGGTTTAACAGAAGATCATCGTTGTAGGTTTAAAATTAGTTCGTTTCTGATCTCCTTCGTGTCAGTTATAATACGGGTCTGATAGGGTACCGTTGAACTGCGATGAATGTCCAAGTAGGAGGGTAAGCAGAGACAACTGGAGCGGGTTGTAGCATGGGAATAGCAAACAGATAGACTGGGAATGGGCGGTTTACTGGGATATCTTATAGGGGAGAAATTCTCACAATTTTTTTATTAGAGTGTTTAAAGACTAAGAGAAACACGGCTGGCAATAACTAAACTGATACAAAGAATAATGAAATCCGTTTTAATTAGTCCAGAGAAAATAACAGGCGAACAATGAAGTATGACAGGAAAAATGCACTGATAAACAAAAGAACATGTAGCTGCATGCTTCACTCTGAATTGTCACAGCTCGTGTATCTGGAAGGATTAGCGATGCAGTCTAGCAACACAAACTGGCACATAAGATTGTTCTCTACGGTGATTCCTGGGTATTTGATGGTGTGGATTCTGGTGATGGGCACCGGACTAATGACTGAGGGATCCAAAGGATACTTGGACTAGGAAAGACTAAAATCACCTTTGAAGTATTTGAAGATCGTTCAAATTGGTCCGAGAATAACTGCACTTGTACAAAACTATCAGAAAATACTTGTTTGTCAGATTGGTTTGGGATGGCTTATCATGAGACCAACTCATCAGCATGTTTGCATGTCTCGTAGTCGACTATCAAAGAATGTTCGCTATATGCTGTTGTCTGCAGTAATCGGTTTCACGATGAAATCAATAACAGCGATCTATAGTGTGATTTCTTCCATCCATCAAACAATTCTCACCTCAGTGATGAATATTGTGACGTATTGACATGACCTCCAAAGAACTCCAAATGAGCTTGTTCAGCACTGTTTCATATGAAGTATGTTCTGTAGGACTGTTCAGACAATATTAACTAACTTCTTTGCATCAATCATGAGGTCGACATCCAGGAGATTTCATTGTTAACTTGCAATACTCTTACTCTGGCTACGGCATCCTGAATGGTGTTTCCTAGCTCATAAACTGTCGCGATCTACCTCATGATCGTCAACTTGCTTTCTCTTTTCGTTTGCCTGACAATAGTTTGTAATTTGATGTTTTTTAGAGGAAAAAATGATATAAAATCCAACACTTGTCTGCATTTTACAGCAAAGATTTATAAGAATAACACTGGCTTACCGAGCACTAATTTAAATGACATCTATCCACCCAAAGACCTTCAGTTTTGTACTGAAAACGCATGAGGATGATGCTAATGAAGATAACCGTGTCGTTAATTTGAATCTAAGGAAATACGGTGGGTGTGCGGGGTGGGCAATGAACACAGGACTCGGGAACACGGTTTCAAACCACTAATCATTGAAATACATTTATGAAACGTTTCCCCTGGGCGTCTTAAACTCTGGAGTATGTTTGTGTGTGTTTGTGGTCACAAAAGGAGCTACGTAGGCCACTGTTCGAGCGACATATTTGGCGCAAACCAGATAAATCTTCGTATATAAGCATGATACAATTTAAAAACCGTGAACTGCTTTCAACTTGCATGTTTCACATGCAAACGTGTCTCGCCCTTCCCGTAGGAACGATCCTAGATACAAACACGTACACACACTTTGTTTGCGTTTGGATATGTTCTCATAAATGCATTTCTCGCACGACTAGGAGTTTGTCGTTGAAACACAAGGAATTCTAACGTCTCATTGTCTGTTTGAGATCTCTGACTACCAATGGGTGACGTGTCACACGGGATTCACCGCGTTCCAGTCAAGCAAGAGCCCTGGTTTTACCGGACAGACTGACGTGCAGTATGCTATGATACGTAACTGTCAAGAAGGTGTGAAAGATGTATGTCAAGCATGCCAGGTTTTGGCTAAAGGTCAATCCAAAGTAACGTATCGATGAAGGGTAGGCGTGTTGGCTGTCACTCAATAATACCTCAGAGCAGGATACGCTAAGTTTGGAATAATGTTTACTTTTAGCCAGGAAAAGCGGTCCATTTTTCATTTTGGAAATTTCAAACGTAAGTTACGAGTATCCGGGCCCTCACAGATATGGGAAACGCCATGCTGGGGAATGTTTTTTCGAATCAAATGCACAACGAATGTTGCACAGAAAGTTTTCATTCAGAACAGTGTACGCCAAAAATCAGAAAATCCGCATATTCACGCGACGTTCGCTTAAATGGAAGACATTTGATGACAACACAAGCTCTTTTCAGCATGCTCAGTACTGGGTGGTGTGGGAGAGAAAACGTTTCAGCGATCATTTCCTAATTGTTTTCTGAGTTTATAAAAGGAGACACCAATGCGATTAGGGGTCGACGAATTGACTAGGAGGAAAGTGAGAAACGAGAGCACTTTGTTCCTCTCAAAGTGTCACTGTAACACAAGAAACTTACTTCATGAAAAACGAGAAAGAAACCTATAAATTAGAGACATTAGCTTGTAGAGGCAAAGTGTGAGTGATCGTACACATGTATCTGAGTCTACAGGCTGATCAAGAGCGACTTACACAGGCGTTCAATATACCCAGCGTATTGTAATAGGATGATGTTTATAACTGAATTTCTTTTTAAAGACGTTTGAAAACCTCCCACCATGGATTTGAAGTTTCTCTATGTAACAAATCACGGTTGAATAATTCGAATGAAACGAGGGTGGGGAGGAAGAGGCAGCGGTGATAAGCAGTTTGGTTTCTCCAGACCTTTTAGGATCGCGTTCCAGAAATTCATTGTAAAGATCTAAAGGTTCGTTGAAAGTCTCAAAGGGTGAAGAGATGAGGTTGAAGTTTCAATCGAGCGGTTCCATGTCAGCAGTTTGCAGCGCTGTATTTCAGGAGTATTCTCTGTACCAAGCTGAGTGTGACGGATTGAGCTGGAGAAGGGAATTACTTTGTCATAGTATTGTGCTGAAATACTCCAACCGATTATAGACCGTTAGACAACACTTATCTCCATTCCCAGAGAATTTCACTGTTTAAATGGACAGACAAATTAGCTCCGCTCAGACAGAGGTTGAATTGAAAAAAAGATCTGAAAAGTTTATTGGTGGTGCCATCACTGAATGCGACAGCAGTGCTAAGGTATTTTTCCAACAATGTGGCAGTTTGTGTCAGTCCAATTGAAGTACTCGCGTGTGAGAGAAAGAAAGATAAAACCTTATCGAGAAATGGTTAATAATTTATCAGTGTATATAAGTTAATCAGCAGCCTGAATAGCACGACACTGTTCGCATTCCCTTCATTTCGTCTTTCAAACCACCATTACTTAATTTTAATGCTAAACACTTGGCAAGTACTGAAGCGCTGCTTATTCGATTACATCACCTGGTCCTATGAGCATAAAAGTGTTTGATACAAACAATCCACCTACCGTGGAGATGACCTTCTACTTCTGTATTTAGTAATCTTTGTATTTCTGTACACGTTCTTTCACCATAATTGAACAACACCATGTGCCATATTAGTGCCTGCTTGTTTCAAGTCAGTGACTGGGATAGATTAATCAAAATGTTTACATCTCGCGACGTTTATCTTCTGCTTTTATGTAATGTAATGGATAAAAGGGACTCAATGCTTCAAAAAATCTTTGTCTATAGTTGTGTTGATGTTTGAAGTGAGGTTTGCGTTCTATTTGGAAAACTTTACTCGTGCCCTATCCTCCCTGTGTGTGTGCTTGTGTGTGAGAGAGAAAGTAGGCGCGAGTGTTGGGCGAGAGGGAACTGCACATGTGTGCGATCGAATTCGCGGGCATTTCCAGATCAATCATTCAAACATAGCTTGAGCGACAGATAAGCAAAAAAGAGATGTTGGTATGAGTTTTAATGGCCACCGTATGACTCATTCAGATGCACCTCATTCGAGACTTGCTTTGTTGTTGAAATGTTACAATTATTTGATTTGGACAAACGTGTCATTGGATGAGTGAGAGCGGTTTAAAGAAAACAATCGAGAAAAACAATTTACTATCGGTTCAGCATTGTACTATCATCTAAGCCACTTAAAAATTGTGAACGTTTTCTCATAGAGCGAAGAAACCAAGACTAACTGGAAGCCGTTAGTGCATGCACAATTAGTCAGGCAAGTGACTAGTTCAATCTGCATCACGTTGAAACTAAGGACTGAAAGTAATCAAAACTCTCATCGATGGGAAAAAGTTGTGATTATCTTCAATGAACTTTATTAAACAGCGATAACGATTACAGATCATCATATACACGTTCGGAATCAACTCGATTGAATGTAGTGAATTTTTCCTGTTTTGAATTATTCCCTGGAAGAATAAACCGTTGCTCGATGCGTTCAGTATAGTATGCGAACTTTGGACTACTCAGCGATTGTCTCATAATACTGACAAGGTTAATTGTTCACAGTGTTACCACTCTTGACTAAAATCTCTTTGCTATTTTATATTAATTGGGTAAACATGTTACTGATTCGTAGATTCATTGATAACAATTCTGCTCAGTCGTTCAATGATTATGACTTGAATCTATCTGTCTCGCAATGCTTTTATCTCATTTTGCATAAAAAGATCCTCAATATACTCATCAAGCGTTCAACGGACAACTTCCAGGTTTTTGATCGAGACCATGACAGCAACCTTACCATGGTAAAATCATTCTGGTTCCTAAGTCCATTTGTTTCCAGATATTCGATATCTCATGTCGAATCGCTTCCAACCGATTCATGCATACGTTACGATTCAAGGACTGTTGTGAAATAGCGCTGTAAGGAATCTTTGAGCAAGTCAGCTCTAAATATCGCGGAGTATTATCGAAGACATTAATGGAAAATTGTCTCGCAGCTTTTCCGATTTACTTGAACACAGTAGGCTCACAAAACAACTGAGTGCACATATGAGGTAACTTGACTGTCCAAGTCGGAATTCTCCGTGGATAGTAGTTGCGAAAGCGGCGTTGTATGTCCCTCAAAGATCGCACACCATATAAATGTGTTGCACACCGCTGTGGAGATGAAAGGAAGCAGCTGAATTCAACCCGTCCTGTGATGTTTGTTCTCGGTTTTATGAAGTTTCTGAGCAAAACTAAATGCCATTAATTACACAATTATTTGCAAAACGGGTGCGTTAGAAAGCAGTCAAATAAACCTCTTTTCGCAATAATTTGTATGCACAACGAGAACGTTTTACAGCTATCCAACATTAGCCGCGTGAAGCGTTTTATCAAACTGTTTGTAACTTATTTGATTAAACATTTGTTTTCAAATATGGATAGGGTAGAATCAAAGATTCAAACTGATGTCCCCGGTTTATACAAGCCCGTGCAATTGTGGGTAGATGGTGAAAGTGAAACAGCAAATTGGAGCACTCCGGATATGATCCTGGATCTATTTGTTGTTAGACAGATTGGTTGGTGTCTGTTTAGCAATCCACATCAACTTCACTCATCCAGCCTTATAGAAAATTAGATCACTGATGACTTTATCAGTTTGTGTTTCAAACTGCACGTCAAAAGCTCGACGACAAACTAAAAATTGTGCACTCTTTGCTCGTGACGGACCGCACTCAGTGCGATCAGAGGAGAAGTGGGGTGTGTAACTAATTCCCCGTCGCGGGTGCGATCCATTTTGGTTATGGGAGATTGCACGTCTATTGCAGATAAGATTTTAGCAATATGGATCATAAAAAGATGCCGAGAAATTTTGGGGACTAAAGCTTACGCACATGGATGAACTTTATTTTTATTCAGGACCGCATTAGATGCGCTCAATGGCGACCGAATTCAGATTTAAAAAGAGCTGGTGACCTTGAGGTTTTAAACTAGATCAAGATCGATTTTTTTTCTGCTATGAAACTGCGGTTCCTATTGATGACGGATGGATGATCAACACCAACCAACTTTGGCAATAATCCCAATTGAATCAGGGGAACGTCAACAATGAAATTTAGTCTCGTGAACCAAGTTTGTTTCTTTTACTCTCGTATAGAATTCAGCCATGGCGGAGTTTCTTTTCTTTCACCGCGTGAAAAACAACTTCTGGTGGATGCATAAATNCCCCCCCCCCCCAAAAAAAAATAAAACAAGGAAGGAAGGACACAGAGCTCCAATGCAAACCAAATAAAGAAAACATTCTGGTTAGTTTTCCCAGACTCATGCCTTCGACTTATCGACCATAACGTGATCGCGTGCGTCTTGAGCTAACCATCAGAATATACTTTTTTCAAGCACGCATGTGTTCTGTTTTGATGTGGCTTACCCGAAAACGGAATAAGCCACCGAGCATGAAAATTCAGCCCAATCGGGCGGAAAACCATGGCACGATAACTGTTTTCCTTGAAACACAAACGCTCTGATTAGAGAAAAGCATGTAAGGTGATAAGGTAACTACTAGAAGGCATATGGATATGTGCATATGCGAGTTCCGACAGATGCATGTGCATGTATGCATGCAATTACAGTTACGAATTTGGCGATTCTAGATCTACCTGTGACAAATTACCCTCTCTCCCTTTGTGAGGTAAACATTGCAAGAACCGACGAAGTTTGTTCGCTCCACGGAGGCACTCCCTCTTGCAAGGAAAGCACCAAAACTTGAGCGGTGGTGGTCCAGCTGTCAAGGTCAAGACATTATCGCACCTGTTGTGTTAAATGGGAGATATTAGATTGTGTTTTGCTCGCTTTCTTCAAATTATTCAATAAAAGGAAATTGAATAAACGAAAACTATGGAACTACACGTTTATCACCCGATTTATGCCGGCAAAATTATTCGCGTCCGTTGCCGTTAAAATCTGAAATCAAAACAAAATTTATTGAGTTGAATTGTTGTTTGGCAGATTGAACGTTTATGTTGAAATCTTGGAAAGTTCCGTAGCCTTAAATCACCCATTCAACTTACGGAAGCAAGCATATGACATACACCAGACGTGAAAAGATCAATGATATTGGAGTGACCTTTTCTGGTACAGTGTGTGCTGTACAAAAGACTTCAATGAACCATTTACTATGCCATAACGAAAGCCTTTATAAATTTATTTCATACTGTAGCGTCCGATACAAAGCGCGTGTCTTTTGCATGTTTTCTGTATATCTAGTGCAAAGTTCCGTGGTAGGTTTACCATACATTTTTCTAGGGGAACGTATTCGTACTCGGTCATCTTCGCTTCGTCGTCATTCTTTCGTTCTTCCCGAGACCGGTATCTATGCATATTACTAGCACTTGGAGTTATTTACTGCCTACTAATTTTCATGCTAGACTCTTTTAACATACTACGTTGTCCCAGTTCGAAATCGGAATGTAATCAAACCTTGGCAGCAACTCCATTCTTATGCTAGTCAATACATTTCAGCCGAGATTCTGTTTTCTTTTCTCCATTGATCATTTCAACAGAATTTATGGTAGCTGGTAATATCAACCAATGTGGTGTGAAGCTCGCCAGTACATTCACAACAGCTACTACCGCGGGTGCGTAGAGTTGCTTCCGGGTGATTGACTGTCTGATCTGTAATATACGGACAACATTTTACCGCTAAGTGAAAATCCGGGTAAGTATCAACTTGTTTGTGTGTTAATGTAGCCATGGTCGGTATACGTTTTTCACCATCAAAAGTGCAAAGTATTGCGACAGGACTGAGTTGGTTTAGCGCCCAATCTCACTCTAACTGGGTAAGCATTAGAGTAACTGGGCAGGTTTTGTTATTTGGCAGCTATATCTCATCCAACGGACACATCACGAGTGAAGTGTCGGCTAGCATAAAAATGCTTAATTGGCATTTGGCAACTTAATATGTTTGTGAAGTCGTCGCGGCCTCCCGGCTGTCCGTAAAGGGTAAAATGTTCCCTGCAGTGGTTTGGCTAATTCTGTTAAACGGAGCAGAAACTTGACCATTACGAGATTAATGGTGGTACAAACTGAAACTGATTTATAACTCCAATCACTAATCTAAGCTAAATTAATGGTTCTAGCCGGCTTTCCATTCCGCCCACATAGTAGACCATTTTTTTCGGTCAGAAAGTGCCTCATGCAGGGTCAAATACTCTGACAAGTCTTGAACCCCCGCTTGTCGTCGGCAAACGGATGATAGGGTAAAACGTCGCTTTGGATGAGTGCATTTCATCCGTCGTGTTATCACACAAAATTAAGTTTGTACCCATAGATCTACCGTTTCCACGCAGTATAAATAACGTTATCGATAATATCACAGATGAGTGACATGACTTGAACTGAAACGGAACCCAAGAGCTACAAAAATGCATAATATTGGAGAAATTTCGTGGCAACCCGCCTCAACTAGAGTGTTAAATCCTGGAGACCGTAAAGAGAGAGAACTATGCCGGATAAAACTGGGCCTAAACGGATCATCAAGGATGCGATCGATAATCCGGTTTGTACGAGGAATAAGGAAAAGGTAATAATGAACTAATTTATTGTACTTGCGGGTTTACAGGTAAATGAGGTTGAAAAAGTAATATAACAAAATGGACTATTTAGACAATTCATTTGGGACCATTTACAGTTAGATGAGTAAATTCTTCTGTTGACTTATAAACAAGGTCATTCATTTTTATTTATCACACTATAAAAGTCTGTCAAAAATACCACAAATTGTTTCTGGTCTGTTGCTCTTTGTTGTTCTCCCATCAGACCACTGACCCACTGCATAAAAGACACAATTTAGCGAACAAGACTTGTTTCCAATGGTTAGTCTTCTATGGCTTATATATTGTGTCTTATTTAAATAAGTCAGAGGAAGATTCGGCGATCGTCTAAAAGATGAAATACATTCGGTTAGTAAGAAATATGTTCAGATTCCTGTTTGGTGTCTTTGACGAATATGCTGAGAGATTCACAAAATAACCGGCAGACGGCAATACGAGACCTGTTTAAGCTCGTTCGCCGAACGATATAATACTTCATCATCATCATCATCACACCTCACTCATCTCAACACTAGCTTCCATGACTACGACTCGGTTGGAAACATTTCTTTACCTGACTACGTGGTACAAGCTAACAGTGGAATTGCCAATAAGCTTATACAGCGAATTTCTGTCGTGCACAGAGCAAAGGAGGTGTATACTCCAAAACTGGTGAGCGCTCTTACGCAGGTTAGGTCTCGTCAACTTGTTTTGCTGCACACGACGGGGTAAATTAGTTATGATTTGAAAAATAAGTGGTGAAGCTACTGTGCCTCCCATGGCCCTTTACCCCACACACTTATGACTTGCCTATTCAAACAGTCATCACTTGCAGTCTAGACCGTAAATTGGGAACGAGAGAAATCAGGTATTTTTCGTATATGTCTTTTGTATCCAAGCTCCACCCCCTCTTACAACCGGATTGTATAAACCAAAATGCATCAACTTGAGAAGTGTAGTCCCTGAAAACCTTTCGTCAAAGTTATAGGCTCTTTGCTTGTCTACACTCCTAAATATTGTGAACTTTCAAATGGAGGATTATGTGATTCCAGACATCAGCTGATTCTCATCACAATAAAGGTTTTCGTTACCATGGAATTTGCTGTGTTCGCGGCTATGTTTGGTACGAAATAATTGGAAAGTATCTGTATTTGCGCTACCACATGAGCATTTAATGAATTATTTTGGAATAGAACTATTATTCAAACCCTTTGGTAAATGTATGCATAATAGATTTGCAGAATATTTTGTTAATCTCAAACGAGGTCAGTCATTTCTAGTGGTTCAGATGTTTGCCCCTACCGAGAAGAGGTCGATCTGCTTATCGATCCGGTTCCGAGTGAAGCTGTTCAACGTCTAACGTCAGACGATCAGGTGACAGACTCACAACAACGCACGTTCGAGTTACAGTCATCTCACAGATGGTGGTTTTACGTTGATAACAAGTCCCAAAACGGGAGAAGCATCTATAGAAGACTCCCGGGGTTATCGGTGGAGACATGTTTAATATTTGTTTGCGGAATGCCGCTCTTCTTGCTTGTTCAGCTTAGAGAATAACAAATATATACATTATAAAATGTACACAGCAGTTGAAATAATCCTGTCCCCAGACGAACCAAGTCCTTATTTACTACTGCAAGCGTTTACGAAACACAGATCGAATCCGGTCCATTTGCTTTTAGAAGTAAAATAAAAGCAACCTTATATACATACAACGTAATCTTCCCATAGCAAAACCTATATTATCTACACCTTACCTATTGTGCACTGGACAATTTACTGTGATACGCAGACATTGGGTAAATTAATCAGGACTGATCCTTTCAACGCCGTAGGACGAATGTGAAGCAATTTTAGCGATGTATGCAATCCTAATTTGGTCTTTTACTAGCAACAAATCAACTTAAATCTATCACACTCATAGTCTATCTGATAGTTTGCTGTAACGCCTGTACAATATAACAGTTTCATAGGTTGTAGTGCACTATACGGTGAATTTATTTTCTTATTGTACTTAGCTTTAGTTCATTATACATACATGTCTCGTTTCCGTTAGATAATACAAAGAGAGGATACAGCTACAAGGAAGTACATATATGTTGGCTGTGCGCTCAAGCTAAACGTTGTATTATGATCACATCGAAAGATGTTTTATCATTAAAGGAGAGAATATTGAACATCGTGACAACCAAAGCTGTATTGTGAAACTTTAGCGACTTAATCACAATCCGAAGTCAGTTTATCGAAAGTTATCTGGTAGCCACAATACAGGGGGCAAGAGAATTTACCAAGTATCGAATTAACCCGGAAATTCGCGGAGCATGTGATCGTATAAACTGCACGTCAAAACTTCTGGTTTTGCCAAAACCATTCGACCAGATTTCGAGGCAAAAAACATTACTATACGTCACATGCATCCAGGGAACAGCGAAACTAGGAGTCAATCAGACGATGCAGGAAACATTCGACAACTGAGTGAGAACGCAGTGAGTACGAGTGAGTTTTGATCACAGCACACATGCTTTGACTTCACCATAGTGAATTTCACCCTCTTTTTCCCCAAACACCATAAATACCACCTTTTACTAACTATTGATAGATATTTCGCAAAACTCGATTGTAACAGTGAATGCCTCCTGTAGTTCAGCAGTGAAACTGGAGGTCATAGTCTTTTCTGAGAGGTTTTCAACAGAGTATATACCAGTACGGTAACCTGGATACTCTGAAATAGATCTCGCGAAAAATGTAAGCAAACATTTGTCTGTGCTGTGATGTCATCGTGTTCACGTGAGATAATTTCACTCAGCGTATGTGTGATTAACTGTAGCACTTAGGCTACTTGCAGAACAAGGATGACAATTGTAATGGCATTTAAAATCCAGAATTCCAGGAGTTTCCGTTACCGAGCCCGCAGACGGAATGCTACAAAAGCAGCAGTTGTTCTATTGTAAGAAATCCAGTGAATCAAATATAAGTACAAAAAGAAAAAAATAACGGTCCAGAGCATGTTAATCAGTCAGCGTTTGTGTCCACACAGCCATAATGTCACTGAATGGGTCGTGGGAATTTGATTGCCCTAAAATACTGGTTGCTTATAGGTTGTAGGGGAAGCGGTTGATGTCATTTTGAGTTTTGGGGCATCACATGTGCATGTAAAATAATGCTGGGCTTATCGTCATGGCATACCAACCGAATAAATCAGTTGTAGAAAATCCACACCAGACTTATTCAATTCGATTTCTTCCCTCCAATTATTCCAAGAATAAAGTAAGTTATCTGATCCATCCAGGTCGAACTTTCTTCGAATATCACTGTCCATCACTGATGTAGTCAATCAAGTTTGCGTTTGGTCAACCGTAATCAGTGTATAACTGCCCAACGGACTTTTGATTTCTAGTGTCACCTGTTTGTCTATAGGGTCACTGCCAAAATGGCTATCCATGATATCTCATCATAAACAATGAGGTGCCATTCTTCCGTCATGACTGCAGTGCCTTTTCAATGACCTAGAACCCTATTTCGATAAAACTGTCAATGAAAATTCTGTTTACAACGGCTTGCCATGCTTTTATGCAATCCCTTATTTTTTATACCGCATCCATCGTGAACTTCCAAATGTTTTTCTTTTAAACGACATGAAATGAGAAATATTTAATGCTGCGGTAATTTTGACGTACTCTTTTTTCAGTGGAGGTTCGATCTGTAAGAACATATGTTGTTGATGCTCGCCTTCACCACGACCAAAATGTAATACCCCATGAGACAACGTGATCTATCCGAGAGAGCCCATATTTCAAGTTTGTAAAACAGAATTTGATTGGTGCCGTAAGACAAAATCCTCAAGATAAACTTGATAGCTCCATTACTTCGTTCCAACTGAATTTTGTTAAACCTGTCAAATTCAAATTTTATTATAGGTAAATTACAAGCTGATGCCTATTGAATCCCTTAGGATCGCTGTACACACTCGGTTCGGTTGATAGTACAATTAAACAATACATTGTGACATTCATTCACGAGTGCTGAAAAATTAGGTGTTTCAACACTTTGTACAGTCGTGACTTGGTTGAATCGATGGTTAGTGCACAAACAACTCGAGGTGGAAGAGAATTTCAAGTATTGCAAACTCTGAGGCTGAAAGAATGACGCCTGTAGTCTAGCCGACTCCTTTGGAGAAACAGTTTAAGCAGATGTCCTCTGGGGTGACCATTTCTGGATAGCGTCACTACAGTACTACATGGGTGGTTAGGTTGATGGAGTATTTCATAAACGGGGATCACGTCTCCCCGCATTCAAAGGTATTCAAACCAACAGAGTCCGAGAATTCGCAGCCTTTCGCCGTGGTTCTTAGCTTGTAACCCTTTGACCATTTTTGCTGCTATTCTCTACGGACATTCGAGTGTCTTTTGGTCGCGAATCAGCCATGGATTCCAAGCCTGTATAGCATACTCGGTGTGTGATCCTCACGGACCCTCCGGTCCTTATCGTTTGAAGAACGCGGTGATGACTGAGTTCCAAGTGAGTATGGAAAACGACCTCTGTGACGCCACCTTCCATTTCTCAATGTTGAACTCGATGCCATTACTGACAGACCACCGGTAAGCTGCATTGATAGTTTCCTGCGGGCTTTCATAATCTTTAGGATAATGTACCGTCCTCCATATTTTGGCGTCGTCAACGAATAATATCGCCTTTTCTTCAATGACATCTGAGTAAGTCGTTTATGAATGCTAGGAAAAGGTACTGACCGAGTACGGATTCTTGTGGGACTCCGCGGACAGCCTCAATCGGTCCCGATTAACTATAACCAATCCGGTCAAGTAGCAGCCTTTGGATCAACAGCTTCATTTTGTGTAGCTAGTTGAGTGCCAACTAAGCTTCTCTCGTTCCGGTTCATGTTTTACATATAGTTTATGTCAGCTTGTTAGGTAACAACAGTGAACGTCTATTGCAAATACAGTCAGCTGACTAAGCAAAATTTCAATCCGGGATGATTTAACGTGTTTAGTGCATCGGAGTGCAACACGGCCAATCGTAAATCTGTGTGGATACGGATAACCCCCTAGATAAGCACACAAAATTGTCGAGGAAAACGAAACCCCGTCAAGATTGAAGCCGAGAGATCTACAAACATGTTTGGTACAACCGGCAGTAGCGACTAAGCAATTCAATATTATCAGAGGAAACAACTTTACCAATTATACCCATTTGCCACCTGTAGAATCATATTTAACTCTTTTTTCTCTCGGAAACAATTGTATTTCCGTACATTTGCCCGAAAACACAACGCACATCATCATCCTACATTCCATGTTTCACGTTTACAATATCAAAGCGAAAGTAGAAATCATTTCGGAATGCATTCCAATCCTAAGCGATAAAAATTCAAACCAAAAAAATATTTCCAGTTCGGTAGTGGCTTGCTTCTTCTTGAAAATCAAACGTAGTAAAATAGTAGGATAGAAAATCAAAGTAACAGTGAAAAACTTTGACAGGTAATCCTCCTGCTTTATCATCACAGTTTGATCCCAAAACTCAAATCTTGTGCAATCTAGAAACAGGTCGAACGATCTCAATTAGAGATTTTTTTAATGCAGGTCTATCATAATATTCATTGTTGAATATTCATCAGAAAAACATATTACCGCCCGCACAAACCACTATTTTTCAACGCTAAAGGCATATGCACCTAGAACGNCGGCGTTGGGAGTAAACCGGTGAGCTTTGAACGAGTGAAAACATTAAACACACACACAAAATGCATGCCATGCGAACACGGTGATCCGTGTTCTCTTCTTTGTATCATACGGGGCCTTGATGAACCGAGTGTTTCTTGTTAGACAAAATTTTTTAACATGTGTCATACTGAAACCACCCTCTCGGAGGGTTCTTATCCAATTCTCCGTCTGGCAATTTCGCGCAGCTAAAAGTATGTGTTGGATTATAGGAGCACGTTAACAGCCATCTTTTTCACATGTGTCTCTTTGTCTGTGGGCGTGGTTGGAGCATGAATATGAAAGTTGCACTCGACCATTAGTTCGTTTCGAATTGCAGACATATTCCACAGACAGTTACTTTGCCTCATTTATGTGGGGGTGCATGATGTGACCTAAAACACATAACTAATATATACTTGGATTAACAGTTCGACAAAATGTGTTTTCGTTCGACAAAGATCGCCAAATTGTTTACACCCTGTCATCTAATAAACAGAACAGAATTACGGGTTAGACTTTCCACGTACATCAAATTAAACCAGAGCGCAATCGAAAACGGCTGGTTATTGCAAACGTTCCGGGTTGAAATTGTCCTACGTAGCTCGTGGGGCGTTTGGAAAAATGTGGATAATTCTTTCAATGCAGTGGCCAATACTAAAGGTGGACAACTGAAATCTAAAGTCAGTGGTGAAACGTGTTTGACACTGTTTGTCATGAAGCCGTTGCGAGGACTTCGTTTATTTTTATGGGGGCATATCTCAGAGGTAAGGATATTGTGTCACCAACTCAATCAAAAGTCTTGATTGTAATGCTCCACAATTATATCTTTGTTAGAAGTCATTAGTTGTGTATATTCACCAAATCTCCCGAGGTTTGACCTGGGGGTTATTTGGTATAACCTTTACTAAACAAAACAATTATCTCTGCGCACAAAGTAGAAGCGAATCGAATCCAAACGTTGGGAATCACTGGACCGCAGTGCTTACTTCATATTTAAATTTTCAGGTATTGAATCTGCTCATACCATGCCACTCAGATTACAACGGAATAACATCACTTTTCGCTTGTTCTCATCAACGAGTTCATAATCACTTACATGAAATATTTTGAAAAAGGAATCAGTGTTGTTACTGGTAATGCCTAAGACGACAAGTATCGGAAATTTTAATANAAGACGGAAGTGAGTAACCGAACAGTCCCAACATCTGAAAAAATAACGGAAAGAAATGGAAGTTTCAGAAGAGCAACATAACAAGTCAGATTCAATTACTCAGCTTGTCCTTTTCCACTGCGTACAAGCATTCATAGGAAAGCTCATTCAAAACACAATGGTAAATCTGTTTGATAGTGAACATTTATGAAAAAGAAAAAAGAAATGCAAAGGTCCAACATAATCAGTCACAATTTTATTGACCTGGGAAATGGGGGAGGGGACAAGTCTATTGGTTGGTACCACCACATTAGCAATCCCAGCATGGTAGGATCAGGTTTCGGATAGTGAATTGCCGCGGTATAAACAAACCAAAGCAACCGTCCAAGCACTCAGAAAGCTTGCTTTGAGTCAATTATCGAGAACAAGGAATGA
>UZAN01039891.1:0-16050 GCA_900618425.1 Echinostoma caproni
TATAGCACCCTCTAATTCAGCTGCGTCACCTTATTATGCACTGCCGACCTTCCTGTCTCCTATGGCGCTTTCTCACTGGCTTAAACCTGCGCGAGTTTTATCATACCGGCACCAAAAGGAAAAAAACTTAAGCTTGTGAACACCGGTTGGAAGCATTAACTTTCAAAACGGTGCTCCCTTAATTGGTGTCGCAATCGGTACCCCCGTGATATTCACTGCTCTTCATCAAATAAATAATTGTGAGAAACAAACAACGTCCGAATACAGNTAAACATATTCTCAAGTGTGCATTTTCACAGCTTTAGAGCTTAGTATTTATTCCTTCGTATACTCCAATTTGATCGCAGCGTCTTAATTTTCAAATGACGACGGCACACCGTACAATGATAAGTGGCTGACAAAACAACAATTTACGTGTTTGATTTCATCGATCAAATAAAATTAATTTGATGATGGGAACTTAAGAATAATGTGAGACACAATTTTGCTAAAGTCATACTAGTAGTAGTGGGCTTAATCTAGTGGAAAATCTATACTTGGAAACCACTCCAGTGGTTTTTTTCCGCAGTCGCTCAATCCCATTTAATCTTGCATAGAATTTCCTGGTTACTTTCCAGTCTTTCCTGATCTGACATAATGTATTCAAATGCTTAAACCATATCCTGTCACTTACATACCGTTAATCCCACATGTGCTCGTCCATGATGCAGATTCATTTCTATGTCTATCCACGAATAAACTCATGTAAACTTTCTATCATTTTCTGTTTGCGAATTTATTGATCAAACATGTCTACTGCTTTAGCGTCTGCAGTCAATACTCTAATCGCATATGTATTTACCTTGACAGGTTCTCTAGTCTTTAAACCTGCTCAACCGTTTTACTCATCTCATAAATGTTTCGCTAAAAATGCACGCAATACTCAACATCAAATGAAACAAATTATCAGTCAAAGGCATGCACCAAACCGATGCTCAACCTGTTCATTGATCTAAACAGTCAAATACAAGCTCATTTTCGCTTCTTCCGCTATCTTTTTACGCCCCAGATCTGTGCTTGACGCATCTCCCAATGTCTCATAATTTCTGTCTAAGTTGTGTTTCAGGTAAAACTCGGATCGTGTTTAGAGTCAAGCGCAAAACTTACGCACTTTTTTATACCGTTCGTTGAAACTCTATCCACTCGTGGAACTTTGGTTCGTGCACTTCCATCCTCACCTTAGGAATTGCGAGTTATGTCTGACTGTAGCAACCACCGAAGACGTATCGCTGTTGAGTCGGATTTTGTTTGTAGATGAACTTCTGCCGGATCTTGGCCTTGATGGGTTTTGTGATGCTGTTGTTCATCTCATGTTTCTCCTTCAAACGAAGTTACATTTCAACTCTTTTCTTGAAACGAGGACAAAAAACAAGTTTTGGGATTAATCAGAGGGATGAACCGAAATGGGCTTTGAAGGAATGGGGACCGGAGATGTATGTATATCCAGTGCTACTATGCTGCCGTAGACAGAAACGCACACATAAAGTACAGGTTTATTGTTCTCTTTTGCAAAACCCCAGTACAACCGGCTTAACAAGTTTGATTCACTCTTATGATCTGAAATCCTTCCTATCTTGTGAGGACCAATGTTTATTAAACCGGCGGATTGAATGCCCGCATTTAGTTGCGTTATTCACTCGTGGCTTCTTTAGAGCTTCTACTCCGGGAGTGATTTTTACCGGAATTATCATCGGTGCGTTGCACTTCACTGCCACCTTTAGGACGGAGATCTCAAGAACACCCTTGTTACAATCGCAAGCCAAAATTTCCCATTCGGTTCGATACTCATATCTGTCAATCTTTTATTAAGGCGTCACGCTCCGTGTTCAACTTTTAACATCCATTTCTGAACGTGACAGCGTAAAAATAGTGATTCGTGTCCGATAACGAGAGGTTTGTTAGATCATTCTCCCCCCTTTCACAAACTTTTCTGCTCCAAAACAAAGCACAGGGTACACTCAAAACCACACAGCAGACGAGTCAACGGCCTAATCCGTAACCAGTTCGGAAAGCAACAGTCATCGAACAAGTAAACTGTTGGACAACACTGTTCATATAGGACTGTTGGCAACTGAAAGACACCACTGTGGCCTATGGCTATTACGTCAGCTGTGATTGACGTAAAAACGGAATCAACTCTGTGCATTGAGATAGTTGTTTGCTGTTTTTTGAAGGAAAGGAGGCACACGACCTGAAGTTAGTTATGCAAAAATACCATCTTTACACATCGTAAAAAACACTGTCCTAAAATATCACGTATTCCTTCTTTTGAAACAAACTGTGAGATTAATTAACTGTGTGCTGACGCATTTCAGGAGTGTAGACGGGAAAATTTCCACTACCATATACATTACTGTCTCATCAAATCAGACTCATCTCATCCCAGGACAGTCTTACCTATGAGAGAGACAGAGAAAGTGGAAGGCACAAAAAGGTAAGTATTTTACCGCATTTAAAGTCTAGTCGACGGTAGCATTGTTAATGTATGAGATTGAAAGATTTAATTGCATTGAGGCATGAATAAACAAGCGCAACCTGGGAAGTTTCAACTATGTTCCTCTAGATAAAATAGAATAAGCATAATTCCTAAAGTGTATAGCCCTTCAACAGCCAACTAAATACATTCGAAACATCAAAAAGACTGTCTCAAGCGCAAGTGAGGTTCAAATCAGCGCTTTTATCCTTGAGTAGTTTGTTCAAATAGACGAACTCCACACTTAATTAGCACTCCTCACGATTTCTGCATTGAATGTGTCGTTCGAAAGCGTACCGTGAATTGGTCATCATTCAAGCGAGGCAATGTTGATTGTTGAGTTGTTTTATAGAGAATTCCAGATGGCCCCTAGAACCATCAATCCTGATTGCACATGACCAGTCATTTGCTTTCAGATGTGTTCACAGCGTTTACAACACTATGATGTAATCTTCTACTCTCTGATGAATGTAGTTAGGAGGGGAGTATACAAAGTAGTATATATGGACGAGAACGCGGCAAGCGTTTTGCAAGCAAAATGTAAATCAGAACCGCAGGTACTCAAAGATGACTGATACTAAAGAAGTTTCATTTAGGATTAGTGTATTTCTACTGCAACACTTATCGTTAATCTATCTTGTCTTGTTAGCACCAGTTTGGCTTCCTTCCGGTCTGATGAATTAAACAGCTAATCTGTCTCTCCTCGGTCAGTTAGTTGTTCAATCAAACTGGAATGCAAATGGTCACTCGAACACGAACATGCGCTATGCTGAGGGATTCGGGTTGTATGGGGGTTTGTTACCGTGACACGCAATCGTCGTATTTCTTTCATGCACCCAACGAGGAGGTGGGTGGTGGCGGTTACTCGTGTCTTAGTCACGCTTGTGTGCTCACGCCTTTGTAGTCTACTGGTTTGTCCAGTCAACCGCACTCGCCCCTCGCTGAGTCTCTTCTCCTTCTCCTCCCGCTCTCACTCTTCTGCCAGCATCATCATCATCATCATCATCATTATTTTCTCGTCGGTAGCAAGCTAGTCCAGCCGGAACGGAACCATACGACCACGCGATTCGGTCGAACGAGCATACTACTTCATGGTCAATCCCCATTTCAACTCGTCTCTCTTTCTGGTGTGTGTGCGTGTGTGTGCACTCGTGCACCCGCGCAACACGCAGAATTCCAGCCGTGGAAGACCGACCGACCGATTGTACAGGAATGGCGCAACTAGGATGAACACGAGCTTTGTGCATTCAACCGAACTCGATTCTATACTTATCCCCTACTAGAACCAACAAACAATGTAACCGTCAACGGGCAAGCAAACTTGCCTCCTAACTTCATTCAATTCAGGCTCACCAAGGCTCCACTTCCCACCTATTACGTATAACGCACACACACACACGTAATCGTAGTTTTATCCACAATGATCCAAACTTCTGTCCAGCATACCGAAGTATGTCCAACAAATGGTCCGTATCCCTCATTTCACTTTACACGTTGCCACGGAAATAGGTGCATATACCATTAGCCAAATCTGCAATTGTCCCGTACGTACGGTTGAATGAATCCAATCAAATCCACTCACTAATCGACTATTTGAGAAATTCACTAAGATACTACAATTCAGTAACATTTTATCCTGGTAAACAGTAGAATGCATTGAGCCACAGTAGACCAATTCGGGATATGCCGGTTCTAGATACCTCAAATCTGCCCTCCTAAAATCGAAACTAAGGTCAGTAGGTGACCCGGTTAGACAGAAACGTTTTTTCTGCGTTGATGTTTGGTAAACAGCAAAGCATTCCATCGCAAGAGATTACATTCTAAAACAGATCATACCTCTTTCCATGAATTATAAGGCGACTGACCCCGTGCGAAACGGATCACGCCGAAGAACGAACTATATCTCTACAAATTACGTAAAATAAAAGGAACGTTTACTCTGGAAACCGAAAAAACTATTCGAACTTCCTGGACATGGAAACTGTTCTTAGTCCCAACTGTACATGTCGCGATTTGTCTACCGCAAAGGAATATGGATGTGGCCATCCGTGGGTTTTGAAAGCTTTCTATCTTTGACGTACAGCCATCGTTTGTCCGTACTCTTCGCAATCGAGTTAGGGAGACCTGCACTGAGGACAGAACCACAAAATAATTTCAGTCACTCTCATGCGAGATGACCACACTGATGATTTCGCCGACAAGCAGTACAGCGGAACGAGTGTCTAATAATATGCTGTTACATCAGTTTCGAGAATGGGGACCCCAAACTGGGGAAGTAATGGCGAAAGTGGGCAATGAGAGGCCACATCTCTCCTGGACAAAACGTCAGCACGCAAACATAGGGTTCAATAAGTATTTGACGAAGTGATATATCTCTGGTGCCATTGCGAAAGCCAGCTGTCTGGGATCGTTCGAGTGTATTCTAGACCAGTCCTACCAGTTCTGCATGAGGGTGCATTAGGGACTTGAACTTTGTGAAAACAATAAAAGATGGATTTTCGTTGATGGAACACCGCAATCTAGACCACATTACACGAAGCTGGAGGGAAAGCCGGACAACCAATGCTGAATTTAGGTGCGGAGATTTAGGTAGTCGCAGTCGTCCACTGGAGCAAATGGTACGCATGTCATCAAATATATTTTCATGACGTGCGATGTTTGTTTGGGCAGGTAATGGGTGTTAAACGAAGGGTGTTCAAGGTGGCCTGAGAATATGAAACCCTCGTCTAGGAAACGTACTCACACAGGTCACCTAAAGCTTCCTGAATGGAGACCCCGGGATCAGCTTAGCCGATGTTTAAAGACACTGAGTGATAGGATTGACCGTCGCAAGGAGTGGCACTCTTGCGTCTTCTTATGCTCTTTGTAATTTTGGTCTACCAGAATTCTCTACCATCCCCCTGATAATGCTATCATTATTCCAATCTACTCTTTTATCTAAATGAGCAGTCTGACAGCAGTGACCAAAACCGCCGCACGAAAGTGTATCGTTATTGGTTATAAAACCACAAAACTGCATTTGATGCTACCTTGTACAATCAATCTCAGTTTTAAATTAATTGCTGGTCCTGAAACAGTTTTCGTGAAATTTTACCCGTCCAGATTTTCCCACTTCTGTTTAGATTTGTGCATCACCACAGTATAAATTCGTGTTTGTGATCCATGTTAGAATGTACACACTAATCTGGACAGGAACTTGCAGAACTTATCACAAATTAGCATAGTTAAAAGGGATACCCCGCCCTGCCTTCCTCCCCCCCCCCCCCNCTGATTTGGCCAGTACAGGTGTACCGATTAGAACAATGCAGCGCTTGTTCCGTAACGTTTCCCCTTCCCCTCCCAGACAACGATCGCATATTTTGCCGTGTGCGCAATACGTCTTTATTGGGAATTCTGGTTTTTTTTACAAGTGGTTGTTACTAAAGGTTACCCAAAGACACGCAGTCTTTGGGTATAGCAAAACCGTGTGTAGGCAGATAGCTGCAAAAATGGCAGCGCGTGTTAAAATGACATTTAAGTCAATTGTACAACAAAGTACTAGCCCGTGCCTTAGTTCGTGTTTCTGTTTCTACCCTCTAGATGCAAAAGCCCTCACGTATTCCTCATAACAAACGATCTGTATGTATGGGTGAGAAAATTGGAACAGTCCGCTTGGTTTCCGTGCAATTCCATGTACTAAGTAGGCTGAAAGATTTAGCGAAATTCATAATGGAAACCTGTCTGCACCTTCAAGGTGAAACACTGTAGTTTATATCATTCCTCACCCAGTGTGTTACACCTTAGTTTCGAAGTGTGTACTGTACCATCTGATCGTATCACGTGGTGGACACTGCTGTGCACCAAACGGTACTGGCTACGAGATTCACCAGCAATTTTCACAAGCTCTATGAACTTCGAAATCTCTCAACCACCTCTCTTTTCTGTGTTGTGTGAATCGTGTTCTCTCTAGAACATCTAAGCTGATATACGACAAGTAACTTTATACACAGACCAAAGCATTTCGATTGTTGTGCATACTCTACTCTGCCAAAATCGTAACCATTCTTGAGCGTCGAAAATTGAATGTCATCAATCCTGGTTTAAATTACCGTACCGTATCCATTTCCTGACATGTTGCTGTCGTCGTCGTTGTTGTTGTTATCTTTGTTGTCGTTCTTGCTGTTACCGTGCTGTCAGTTCTGAGATAGTTTAGTATGCATCTTCCGATGTGTCAACAAACTGTTAAATTATTTCACTGGATTAAAAGTTTTGTGTTCGCTTAATTACCGGGAATAACGCTAACCGAAATCGCCTAACTCTGCTTTGGTCTTCTCGCGTATTTGTTTCACCGTAATAAAAGCTCCTGTTGTTGTCGTCGTCGGCGGCATTGTTTTTGTTCTTCTGTTAAATTTGTCTGTTTGTCGGCTGAAATTGGAAAACCTTCCTAGAATGATGTGAAATTAGCACCTAATTGGCAAATTTAAACGTTTGATCATTGTCTACCTGTCGGCGCGTACTCCTCATCGATTCGATGAGAGAATGTCGGCGGGGCTGGATGAGTAATCCAGGCAAATGCGCAAACACAGTTAAACCACAAAATACGTTAAGAAACTTAAACTACAGGTAACCAGCGAACACCTCATTTATAAATCCCAATTGTTTAAGAATTTGTGCTTCACGAATCTCCTGATTTCGGTTTTAATAAAAAATCACTGTCCAGTTTCTCATGCACAGAAAGTTCTCACGGACCTTTCGATTCGCTCCACTCGCGTGTATACACCACCATTCTTTCAGTGGGATAAAACAACGTACAGGTTAAAGCAAAACACCATTGTATCTAGTACTGACACGCAAATTAGCACTGGTAATGAGCCCGGAACTTCCCGACGGAGAGTCTAAATCGCGGGGTGAAACTCTCGTGACTCATTTGATTCAGCTCCACCACCCCTCACGCCCTCGGCAGTCGGAAATTCGACATACTGAGACAGATAGGGATGACTAAACAATGAGGATGCTGCCCTCTGTCATTTCAACCTTATGATGTCGTTTATGAACAACCTTGGTGAGTTTTAATTCTCACTTTAAAAATTCTCTTTCCATTTTCTGGGCACAACCAGACACGCATGAGTTCGAGCACCCGAACGACAAGAAACAACATGCCGTTGTCATACTTCCGGCCGCTAAGTATGACTCACATCACCCCGTTTCCTATCTTCTCATCCAAAATTACTTCCCCCTCCTCTCCTCCCGGTCCCTTTGTTTTTATCTTCATGACTTTATTCTTCTCGTTTGTCCTATGCCGCCAACGTGAAACTATTCCCCAGGTGCTTCCACCCCATTCCACGTACTTAACCCTACTTGCTCAGTGTCGGCTTCTTTCCCTCTCTGTCCCGCACCTTTCAATTTTTCTTCCCCTTTGTTTCCCAATTTCTTGTATTCAAGCCGATTCCTTCATTGCTTAATGCTGGACGTGAATGCTGTCGAACGCATGAGACCGACGTGACTCCATTGATTTGTGCTCCTACCTGTTGGTTATGAGAGAAACTGGCCCACACCTTTCTCCGTTCGCATTTGTGCATTCAACTGTGTGTGTGGTGTGTGGTGTGTGTGGGTGTGTGGGTGTGTGAACTAGAGAGAGACTCCACACTTGCACATTGTCCAGTTAGTTGTGAACCTCAGGCATTCCGCCAGACACGTGCCCGTTCTGCTTACGTTCGGTCACAGGGTAGAGCAGCCACCACCATCATAAAAGTTAAACTACTTTGGCTAGTCTACGATCATTTTTGTACCCTCCTGTGTGTGTATGTGCTCGTGCATGCGTAAGTGCGACTTGGTGGTTAAGCGGCTCATATACCTGTGAAAATATAAGATCTTGTCACCGCGATTAGATTGAAGCGAATTACAGTACCTAGTGGTTGAGTTATTATTCTGGATGATGCTGCCGTAGCTACCTTTGTATTTCTGAGCAGTTGTCAAAATATTTTTCAAGATGAGCTGTGTCAGACACTAAGGGACCAGGGGACGACAAAACCACAGGCCACATTTTGTTGCGATCAATCGAAGCTCTTGTCATGCCCTCACTCACACTGTCTCTATCAGTACCTGTACTCTTTCACATAGCATCAGTCTATACACCATCGCGTACGGGTGTACTTGTTTCACGGTACCCACATTGAGTTTCCTTATCGAACATGAGACAGGTCGGACCCCAGTCAAATTTATCGTGTCTCATCTATTGTTTGCGTGTACACACACACGGACCATCTCTCGTGACCGTGAGCACTTGCATCTGATCATACATGCAAGTACGGTGTACAGCGCTCCAGGCCTATCCCTTGACATATCCTCTTCCGGTCGGTCGTGCTGCGTCAACAACCAGGCCGGATTCGTATAGATTTTCTAAATTGAAAAAACGGTTTAAAAAATTAATTTCCCCACCTGGTTAAGATTTCTCACGTCACATCAGTTTAGATGTGTGGCAGAAGAACAGCTGCATGGAGTTTGCGTGTATCTGTCTGTTTACACTTTTGTATTTTTGTACTTTCCAATCATTTGGATTACAATAATTTTAAAAGCGACACGTTCGTCGATGTGTTGATTGTGATAGACTAATTCGAATACCTTCAAACAAGTTAAACCTTTGTAAAATATTCTGATTTCAATTCACTCAAGTCACTCAGTTTAGAACAGTGGCTTAAGAACTCACTCCGTTTTTGGGTATCTACTCCTCCGGTAAACATGATAGTAGATCGCCTCCCTGCTACCCGGGTGGCTACGGCACTTTTATCCTTTAGACCCATATGTGACTTGCCAATGAAGCATCCCGGGGTGCGGTATTCAGAACAATTGACGTTCGTGACTACCTTCCTGTTTTCCGTTCACTACCGATATAGGTCTGTAATAGGTAATAATCCGTTCACACAAGAACCCTAGTAGAGTAGGGGCGTTGGTGAATCGGCTTTATATTGCGTTGTTCAAAACAAGTAAGAATGCAGTAATCTTTATAACTGAACAATGGTCCATGACTTGCTCTTGAGCGGAACAATGCCAGGCAAATCAATAACCGGACCCATTATCTAGCCAAAGCTTGACTCACAAGGCAGCGGGTGCTTGAAACCAGCAACCCATTGGGGACCGGTGTCCAGTTCATCGGATCATACACCGTTTAGAAGGGGTGTAATACCCAAGGTGTCCAACACATCGATGCCCAATCAAGCTCACAACCACTGCAACAACCAAGAGAAATTTTGTAGTTCGTATGCATGTTCTTGATGAAGTTAAAATCGGGTTTTTTAGGCAATTCATCTAGAAGTACTGCTAGTAATCCACCGACCAAGTTATAACCCCGAATGTTGATTTTTCGTCCGTCAGTGAGACGAGCTTCTTAACAGAAGCTATTGGAGACAAGTGGTTGCATGGAATCATTTCACGATGTGCAACAGAGTGGTAACTAGTCACAACCCTAATATGCTGAATCAGATGGAATCTAGGTCGTCTACGACTAAACCGCAGACCCCAGAGAACAGAGAACACCAGAGAAAGGGACAAACTGCTTCACCACCACTGATGCTCACCGGTTGTTTCGCTGTCTTGTTTAATTATTTTCTTACACTCGGCTCCTCGCATATTTAAGGCATCTCTGTGAGAACTTAAAGCATGTCTTGGCTCACTTATAAATGCAGAGGCTACATAAATCATAATTTTGGAGTAGATAGCTTCATAAATATCATAAAGTTTCCTAGAATTTTGGTAAAAATCACGTGCCTAACATCACTCAGATTGTTTGAAGGACGCACATTCAGCGTTCGCTCAGTTAAATGCACACCACAATCAGCAGTTCGTTGGTTTATAGTTGCCGATGCCTCCCGCAGAGCTGATTGTTCATTTGACTGAAGTAAATACAATTCTGGTTTGGAGTATCAAGCTTGTATTAGCCCATTCGATTGTTCAGAGGCACCAGGCACTCTTGATGGTCTTGAATGTGGGTTTCACTCCTTGGGAGATCGGTAATTCCCCACGAGACAATGCATTCAGATGCATTCAAATCGAATAGGCTAATCCAAGCTTGATACTCTTATTTGATTGAGCCACTCGCACAACGTGATGACCGTCGACCGTGTAGCTCAGGGGTTAGGGTTTGAAGTCCCGACCCGACTGATCGCGTTCGAGTCCTGAAAGGAACAAAAAAGGTATGCATTGCTGAAAATTCCCAAGTAGGACGAAACAGCTGTCCAGTGCTCTTTGTTGGTTATCAAAAACATTTCGAATTTGAATACACTTATGTTTTAGCAGATATAACAAATTTCAGAGCGAAGTACGTGACCTATCGAAGTGTTGCTATGTGATACATAAACTTTGATAAATTTGCGTGTCAGTGGTTATGTAATTCGAAGACTGCTCAGAATAAGGGGTACCATCACCGCTTTATCGATGCTACCGTTGGATGAGGCAGTGGATCCTGTCCACCCATTGAAGAGCAGCTGTGTTCCCAACTAGTACTCCGTTTCAGTGCGGTTTTCTGGCCATTAATACCCTCAGCCTGGTTTAACTCGCCTATCCCACCGCTTTTCGAGGTAGCCTTCACTAAAAAGTAGGTTCTCGGTTCCCGGAGTCCACTGTTGTGGGAGTAATGAGTGCCCACTCAGGTTTGCTTTGCTGCTCACGTTTCTCTTACTTCAGGGAGCCAGGTGTATAACCGCTGCTTTATCGTGGTTTCCCAGTAACTGAGATCAGTATAGTCAAAATGCGCGTGTTCCGAATTGGTATGTATAATTTGTCACAAACGCATAATTCCGGCTATAATTATTTTATGTTTGCGAGTTTATCCGAACAGTTGGTCCGATAGAAACTGAAGTGAACCAAGGTTGATAATGTCGGGTTCTTGAAACTGGCGTTCTCAATAAAGTGATTAATCAGGTCTCTTGTTTGGTGATTCCCTCTGCTTTTTAAGGTGTAATATTGCTTTACTTGTGGCATTCCAAAGCGTAAAGCCTGAATCGCTTTGATTGCGTTCTACATAAACACGTTTCCGGTGTACGTTCCTTAGGGAGCTAGTGTGAATTCAACCGTGCGGATAGGATAAGCCAAAGCAGAAAATACATGTGCTTCGTATGTCCTACTTCGTTCTGCATTGTATGCCATTAAACAGAGACGGACTTGGTTTACAACCGTTAGCCAGTTGTTGCTGTTTGTTTCTCTTCACGAAACCAGTCAGTATCCTTGAGCTCAATCACTTGTTGGAATGTTTAACATACAATTACAACCTACTGCGTTCCGGCTCGAGAAAATGAAGGCCATCCCTTCAGCAATCGCACACCCAGAGAGAAAGAAAGAGTGGTGCAGCACCAGGCATCCATTAAAGTATCTAGCAGTTAGGTCTGTCTGTATTTTTCCAATCACTCCGACAGACTCATTATCATGCTGATCACATCGACCCACGGCTGACCTGAGAAATCACGGGTCACCTAATGGGGGTTGTGTTCACGCCACGCCACGCCACGCCTAAGGACTCTGAAAGGTATGAGGTAATCAACTGCGAATGTGCAAACAGCGGGACGCATTCACACTCATCTAGGGTCTGGGTGTCTGTTGTAGCGCTCAATGTGATTGTGTTGTATGAGTGAAATTGGTTAAACAAAAGCCAGTACCTTATCATTGCAACTCTCGAATCGGGTTTGGCGACAACGCCATACATCCACCGCAATTGGACGTATCAGGCAAAACCAAATAGACGAACAGATTGGCTAGAAAGTGCACAGGTAAAACTTTTGTCATTTATTTTAGATACAAAAGGTCTGCTCGTGGTTCAGAAAGTCTAAGTTGTTCCTACTCATTCAATTTGCCATATGTGAACTTTCGATGTTCTTATACTTTCACTCCCGATTGAACACTAGGCGATAAATGGAGCTGGACCTGTCAGAGTTCGCTGACGGTATTGTCAACTGAACGATATTAGCCAGTTCAACCCGCAAAATACTGGTATTGTCCGCGCCAAGCTCGGTACGGAAGGCGACAAACGACTAGCCGGATGGGTGTTCATATTTCTGTCCTCATGCATTTGACTTCCGGTATCGGGAGGTTCACCGCACCCGGGCGGGTGGGGGCTGTTAGATGTGGTTGAGTTTGTTCGAAATGGTATCACGCCTCAATACACTTTCTCTTCTTGTCTGTACGTACGGGTGCGTGGCTACGCGCGTGCGAGGGTGTGTGTGTGTGACTAAATCCAGATGTCATCTGTGACAGTTCCAGCTTTATCAGATGATAAAACCGTGTCGTCCGCAAACGACCGATTGAATGGCGCTCACACTCCACCACACAAGTTCACAAGTTTTGTGTACTTGTTATTTTAGTTGTGCTTGTCTGAACACATCACTTGCAGCTTGTGCATTCACAAGTCCGACTGCTTTAGGCTGGGTGGAACGCGATATCAGAAGATTGACATCGATATGATGATATCTTCTGCACCCTAACTCAATTTAGACTATCCCAGGATACGTTGGTTTTACTAGGCCCGGGTTTACCAACCTGATCGAGCAGTCATTTGTCTAAGTCCTCATGTGCAGAGATCTACTCTCAAAAAGGAATCATACAATGGGGGTTGTCGGACAAAAAACAGTCTATCCTAGCTGTATGCTTTTTGTAATACTGCCCTCGAATTATTCATTTCATCAAAAAGAACAAAAGGAGAGGAAAAGCCCGTGGAAACGAAAACTCCTCACGGAGATTCGGCTGCTGCTGCGTCCTCCGGGTGGGGGCGTTCTTTGAACAATAAGAAATTTTCACCTTAAGATGTCGATCAAATCAGGCACTTAATCTGACTGAACTCCCATTCCCGAGCGAATTCTAAATAAGTAATTATGCCAGCTTATATTCACAACAGTCGATGGACATTTCAACCCCAAACCAATGTCTTTTCTGCATATCCGGGAAACATTCGTTTTAAGTTTAACTGGTGTTTAAGATTACAGGCTTGAATACGATTCGAACGAAAGCCTGCTTTTGTTTTCCAATCAGCTTCGTTCACCACCGGACACGGCATGTATTATGACTGAAAACTTTCTAAGCACGCACTTCAGTAGCTCAGTGGTGGGATACAAGATAGTCCTAAAATGTCAGACTGGACACCAGGTCCTATTTATTGTTTTGTCTCGTGAGGGGTAAAACCGTGTCTAGCCTTTGAAAATAATCTTCATCCAAGGGGAAAAACTATTCATATTCGAGTGGATGTCACACATTTAATCCACTTCCAATCGTCTTACTGACCATGTATCATGTCTGGATTGCGTTCATCGCTGTCTCACATTAATTCCACTTTTCACAGGCGTTCAGGTATTCAAACGCAGCTTGCAAGTTGCTTAGGTCACCCCTAGAACTGTGACCAAACATCATACGCAATCTACTACTATCGGTAGAAGCAAAAAGTGAAGATATCCTTCGCCTTGCTTTACAACTTTATTTCCATTATGTTGATTGGGCTATTTCTTAAACAGGCATTACCGTTACAATGGATGAACACGGGTTTATACCGGTACTGAAGCAATTTAGTTCACAGTTTAATCCATATATTTATTGTATGTAGCCAAATAAAGTGATACCATTACAACAATATTGGTTATCATATTCTGCTTCGCATCATCCACGCCCATAATCTCGAAGAAATTCCTCAAGTTTGCGATAAGTTGCGATAAAACTGTTCCTCGTGCTCATGTTGGATGGTCTAAATAGTTCAGTTGAGTAGAAGCTTGATATCTGCTAGTCATGCATGGTATGTGAACAATCAGACGGAGAGACGAACCAGACACTTACCACACACAGCTAGGTTGTTCGTGATGACAGTCGACATAGCACCAGTCACTTGACCAGCTCCCATCTCACTCACTCACTCACCCCTCATTTTCGGATTCTCTGACCCAGCAACTAAAAGGCCATATTCTGCACTCCATTCCTTGTGCCCCTACCATGCACACAGACACAACCATCCGCTCTGAATAACCAACTTAATCCAGACTCCCTGGTGCGGTTTCCATATATGTGACCTTACCTACTTTCTCCGGCCTCGTTTGCTCTTTACTGTGGTGGTGGTGGCGATGGTGATAACGGTGTTTTCAGCTTGTTCACCATTCCCCGTTAGCGGGAGTGACAGATTATTGCGTTTTTCACTGTCTACGTTACAAAGAGAAATGTCAGTCAAGCAATTCATCCATTCCATTCGTACAATGTCCATCGGTTTCACATAAATCATGGCTTCAGCTTTCAGGAAACAGTGTTGAAATATGAAGAGTGAAAAGGGAGGAAAATAAAAGCGGAATTTTGTCATGTTGCTCACCATCAAAGTCGATCTGATGGGTAAACGAAAAGGCAAAGATAGCTTTCTCGATATGGTTCGTGTTAGCAGAGGATACAAGGATTACTCATTCATCCATAGATGCAATTTCGCTTGATTAAACTTCGAAGAGATTACTCACCTATTGATCTGCAGTGCCTCTTCTCTATCACTGTCAGCCTTCCCATTAGAGAATTTCGGTTTCCCTTAAGTGTCTGAACCTTTTCTGCAAAAGTACAATATAAGTTCTGCGTGAGCTTCGAAGATTTTGCGCGTTTTTGTGTCGCTATTTAACTGGGATAATCACGCGCTTACCCTGATTCTTTGGGCCACTCGTGACCTGGATATTTGTCCATTCAGTGTTACAAGATGACTAATCAAAGTGGCCACTAATTGCGTTCGTTCTGTTCTATCTAGTAGCAAGTAGTTCAAAGGATTGATCGCTTCTTAACCGAGTTTAGTTTATATGGACAGCTCAATTCTGCAACCATCCCCAGGGGCCAGTGGCATATCTGTTGCTTCTTTTTCAACTATGAGTGGTTTTATCGTAATGATTGCTAGCTTTCCCTCTCTCATCTAGAAATAGATTGTATATAAGCAGATGATTCCGCTTGGGGATGACACACTGCAGTGCTCAAAATCATGTCATCAATGTCTCTTATCCTCTGTTCCACAGTGGGAATGCAACCCCGTTGTGAACCAACAGCGGACTCTTCTCCCGTCCACTCTTCCTCCAATTTTCGTCACATGACCCGATTGGTGAGCAGTAATTTTCTAATCCAGCGGTCTTATTATTCCGGTTAACCGGCCCGTCCGACATTCATTCAGATAAAGACAGACAGATGGCCAAAAGAAAACAAAGATACAAACGGCACAAAGAGTCTTTGGATTATCCTAATACCTCCGATCCCAGTACTGATTATTTTTTCTTCACCTGGAGCGGTTGTTCGTTCTGATCCCAGAGCAGGAGTCAGCTATAAAGCAATTATTTCACAATGCAATTACGTGGTCTTTCATCCCCTTTGTCTTCGGTAAAGGGTTCACAACACTGGTCGAAACATTCATTTCGGTGACTTGCTCATTTTTAAGCTTATTTAATGTGGACTACAAAGTCAACTGATGTCGTTTCTTAACTGGATTGACCAACCTTCTGTTTTCCCCAAGATGTGGATTTCACTGATGATTTTGAACAAAGGAGAAAATCAATAGGAAGGAACAAAACCGCATATCACGCAAG
>UZAN01039891.1:16849-48919 GCA_900618425.1 Echinostoma caproni
TCCCCCTACAAAACATCAAATCATAGTATGGTATCAAATTATACATACACACATATATATATATATTGGGGAAAATGCGACGAGATTAGAAGAATCCGTTTTTCGCTTTTTCACAGGAGCCGATATTAAATTAATATGAGCAGTTAGACTGACCAGAGGGAGAGAGATTGAATTGAACGCGCTGCTGCTTTATGGCTAATCGTTCCACGGTAGAATAGTGATTACAACAGGCCGTTCAGCCCAGAGATGAGTGGATTGTCCCCAGTCATAACTGAACAAAGGATTGAATATTTCGTTTCTACCACTGCTCTGGTGCTCTAGAGTGGTGCATGTGGGCGTCTGTCCCATGCAGTATATTTTGAGATAGTTAAGAGACCGAGAACATTCTAATGCCTCTCGTACATTGGCAGAAACTGCACCCGTATAAAGGGAAAAGCGTTAAAATCTAGGAGGAAACAAAACACAATGAAACAAAGTGACAAACATTTTAAACACCCGAAGGGAATATGTTGAAACTTCAGCTCCTAAGTGAATATTTAGGATAGAAATAGTGAGGCGTGTTGTTATCAATCGAGGTATGAAGAATTTTAGCACGAAAGTGAAAGGAGTTACAAATAAAACGAATAGGAAAAGCACGCCGATATTTCATTTGTATTTAGTGCATACCCAAGCTAACGAAGGACTTTCCCCGATATCATAATAGAGACTTATCCGGTCGAGAACCTCAGGGCTAATCACTGACTGAATAACTCACTACGTTTTTGTAATTGGCTGCCTCCTAAATATGTTCGTGCTCCAACTAGTTGATTGCTTTGCACTTTCATCTGCTCCGTTTACCGTGTCAATAAGAATAGGACTATAGACACGTGTGATGCAATCCGTCCAGTCAATTTTCTCGCTTGAAGTGATTGTGAATCAGGCAACTGAAAAATGTGACGAATAAAAAACCATTGCATTTATATGGTATTTAATGGTATTGTTTATCTGTGGGGTTCTTTGTGCATATCACATACTAGTCAATGAAGGTACGTTTATCGACGATCGAAATAGAACACCTGTTAGATTCTTGTGCAGATTCTGCAGTGCCAGGTACCGTACTCAATCAAGTTTGCGACCAAATGCATGAAACATGCAGGGGCAGAATCGCGGATAAAATACTTGGACAATTTTATGTTGATTGTGACTTTGCGTGATACAGGTTCTCGATGAAGGCCCAAATCACAGACACATTGGTAGTTGTGTGGGGGGGATGGGTTCGTTTCAAATTTTCCGCAGGGGTGAACGTATGATGCATTTGGAGTGGGGATGCCGTGGGATTTACGCTCGCACTGGCAGTCTAACCACGCTATCTGTCCCGTGGCGTCTGTTCGACAATGTGTTTATCGCGATAGACGTCTGATATTTCTGTATGTGTGTGTATGCATGAGGTCACCAGACCTACCTTCCTTGTTTGAGGTTGTGGATTCGTGGCTTTGAAACAGGTCAACGGAAAGTGAGCGTGATTGTGATGCGTTTCGTTGTGGCTGTTCCTGTTCCTGTCGCCGCCACCGTCTTTGTGATGTTACGACTTCGAGAACTGGTGTTCTGTCTACGTGGAACGGGGCAGGGTTCTCCTAAGGCACACATGGGATAATAGCGCCGAGTGCCAGTGCTGTGTACCTGCTTCACAAACCCAAGCATTCCGTTGTTTGTTCCGTGTGCCTATGTGCATTTCGGGGAATAGAATTTGTGTGAATCGGTCTTTTTTACCCCAGAACTGTTTGTCCGCTTGCTCCGTTCCCTTTTGTCTGTGAGAAGAGTTGAGAATTTTGGACCGTAATTAAGAGCGACATTTTGGGTGACAGAACTGCAAATCGGTATTCACCAGGAGCTGTTTATCCGTGAATTTCTTGGGAGATTTATCTATCCCAAATGTGGCATTATTTTGATTAATCACTTAATTTTTAATTCACATTCTAAACAGTGAATACCGACCACATAAGTACATCATTCGTCGAATAATAAAAGCCCCGGTCTAAACCTCGTATAACCTATTTCTGTCTCGCTACCAAGGACCGCTATTTTGAACTGTATTTCTACCGGTGGAAATAATCCTTTATTATATTTTTTACGTCCTTCGATTGAATATACAGTTGTACAGACAACGTTCGGGAAAGGGATACATAAAGAAAGGTGGAAGTTGAATGATTCAATTTTTTTGGTTTCTGAGGCGTTGTGATGGTCACCGTAATCACTTGATCATGGTAGTCCATTCAATATAACCAAGAATTTTGGCGGTTCCTCCTCCCCCTCCCCCCCTCGCAATGAACATGGATTGACAGAGGAATGGAGACTATTATACTCATATGGAATGTTCTATCAGCGAATAGATGCCTGGATGCTTGTTCACCTCCTATAATTGCGGTTTTGTAGACGCGTACGTTTACTGTTAAAGAAGGTTTTGATTTCCTAGCTTCAATTAGAAGAAAACTATAGACAGAACTAGGAATTCTGGTATCTAGTTCTTTGTGGATAAGACGGAAGACTTAATCTGTTTTTCCTTAAGCTGGTTCTCACTTGCACCCTATATTTTTTGTCCACCTATCTGCGATGACCTGTTAGTTCCCAAAATTCAGGATTCGGTTATGGACTGCGCAGTTTGAAGATCATGGACCTCGGGAAGATGAATGAAGCAAGCACAGTACTCACTGGATGGGCGTGTTAGTGACCCGAAATAACAGCGAACTGAATTAGCGCTAACGTTTGGTAGCCATGGTATGTTTCGGACATGAGACCTTTAGGTGTGCCAACCCGCACTTGTTCAACTTTCGCTCACATAAGACAGTTGAATGCCCAATTTCTTGGTAGGAACAAACTAGCTCTCCTCAGGAAGACAGTTGTTTGAAGTGTAAACGGACAATGTTCTGGGGGAATAATTCGTAAACCATGAAGCGTGGCTTGAGCGTAATAACGAAGAATTTGGTGGAAATCATTGCAGCAATTTCTCAGTATCCTGACCTGCAAATGTGTTTATCAGGCATGCAAGGAGGAAGGTAGACAAACAGCCAGGTAGATGGCAGACAAAGGCACAAAAAAATAGAGATGTGAAAGTTTCGGCTAGTGTTTGATAGAAATACACAATAATCCAATAAACGACACCCTTGACATCCTTAGCCAAGTGATGTAGCTCGCTACATGTCACGCGTGAATATAAGAAATCACCATATGCATGGACAAATGGGGAACTCGTTTCTTTTGAGAAGATGGTAAACTTGTCAACGGACAATGCCTGTATACTCAATCCTAGAGGGATATGGACACGTTTTGAAATCATAGCTCTGTTTTAAAGCTGGGTTGTCGAAAACATTCAGGACTTTCTTGCTTGATGTAAACATTTTAGTGTGACAAAGAAGGGTGACCGGTTCTCCCCGTACATTTTTGAACAACGTTTTTGTGCGTACTAAAATGGTGGTCGTTATCACTCATTCAGATCGGTTCATTCTGAGATTCATCACCGGTTTGGGCCATTTAATAAACTCCTTTATTTTGGGTCGTCAGATAACACTGGAGATGGATAGGAGGGAAACAGCTTCTGTCTTCAGTCGGGGAAAAGATTCTCTAAAGCCTCTAGTTTGATGTCTTCTGCGGTAATGGCATCAAAATAACCATATTTTAATGTGCTTTATTCAAACCATATCCGCTCAGTAATTTTATCCATAAGAAAATGTACTTGTTTTTGAGAACATCAAGAGAAACCAATGAATTTTATCGTTGCCTTTTCTCTCNCCCCCCCCCCCCCGTTTTCAGATCGGCTACCTAAACGGAATATTTGGACGGATAGATAAAATGACAATTTGGTCAATCAATTGTTGCTATTTGGCATTGCGCATCTCTCAGTTACTATTCCTACTCACCGTGGGCACGATGCGGTTAATCGAAACGCAGTTCATTCAACCGAATTTGTGTGACGTCCGATGTCACTGTCCGCCCGGTGAACCGGTGGTCGATTGTAACAGGCAAGATCGTCTTCAAGGTGTTCCAACAAATATTCCACCGGGAGTGACCAAACTGTATATTCAAGATGGTGATTTTCCCGCTCCCAGCTATCTGCGTCGTTCCAATTTGACCGGTTTAGAACAGTTGGAACATTTACGTATTATCTACTGTAATCTGCAGGCCATTGAACCGCGTGCGTTTCTCGGCATGAACAAATTGAAACATTTGGATCTCTCCCACAATGCTCTAATTCACCTAGACACGTACACTTTCCTCGGTCTACAGTTAATTAATCTGTACTTACAGGAACAGCATAATTTACCCGAGCATGGGTTGCATATCGCAGACGATGCCTTTCATGGACTGTCGGCTAATCAAATCAATTTACGTGGGAATCGCATTGAGACAGTTAGTTTTCGACTGTTTGCCAAAGTGTCTGACTTGGATCGGTTGATTCTCTCCGAAAATCGGATTCGCCACTTGGATGACGGATTTGCAAAACACTTCGATCGAAATACGCGTTTGTTAGATCTGACCAGTAATCCACTGGAATGCAGTTGCAAATTGGCTTGGATAGCGCAACGCAGTGCGGATTGGAGTAGTACATTACCCGGTTTGAACATGACTTGTGTGTATCGTGAAAAACCTCTAGAGCGTCGTGTTTCCCACGCCAGCCCTGGTGACATAGTACTCGAAATACGACACCTTACATCTGATCAATTGTGTCCCACTTCCCGAATACAGCACATAGAAGTTAACGTTTTGGATAGTGCCAGTAGAGTGATTCTGGACTGCACAGCGGTAGCCATTCCACGCAAACCGAATTCCGCCTTCACGGGGACAGGCAATTTGCCAGTGCCTAGTTTATTAAGTCGCAATCCTCCCGGAGTCGCATGGCGTTATGTGGAAGGAGGTCATCTGCGTGAGGTAAGACGCTTACCGACAGAGGAAGCGGGGGCATCCACAGAAATGCAGTATGCGGGTACGAATATTGATAACGCTACACTTGCATTCGCCTCTTCCACCGTTCGGCTTAACGTATCCTTAAGTCCTGAAACTAGAAAGTACACTTGTGCTACGTGGGATGATATTCGAGATGCAGAAGAGGTTGTTGTCACAGTGAAAGGACCACCACCACCGCCTCCACCATCCCGTTTGAGTCCCACTTTAGCACCTGACCGAGAATCCGATCGTGATCCATTAGTAGACCGCAAAGAGATTGACAAAGTAGTGCCCTCCTCTCTTTCGGGTTCTGGATCCGCGAAAGGATCAGTAAGACGTGAAGAAGAAGTCGGGTTTGTCGAACCGCACTATTTGCTTCAACCACAATTTTCATTGATTCAAATGGCTTTGGCTGTGGGTGGAACATTCCTTTGCACTTTGATTCTCTTATTTGTCGGGGCTCGTTGTATACGGATTTGTCAACGCCATCCGATCTTCCGTCTGTCACCCAGTGTTAGTTCCATCAATGGGCCGGAAACGAAAGTAGCTCTTTTGGCCGGTAAATCTGGTCGCGGTGAGGCAAGCGGCTCTGATCCAAAGAGTGTTCAATCCAGAACGAACGGTTTGGTTACGCTTCCTTCAGATACGACACAGCCTCTGTTGGGACAATCACAGCAGCAGCAGCAACAGCAACAGCAGCAGCAGCAACAACAACAACAGCAGGCCAAGCAAAATTATCCTCCTGTCTTAATCTCCGGTATAGAAAATCACACATCCATGTCACCACAACTGGCTCAGCTCTCTCATTTGACTGCTCCATACATGGGACCCTCGATGCTATCACAGAATCAACCATCCCCCAGTTCCGGTACAGATGATTTTCAATCCAGTTTGGCTATGCTTACCTCAACACCAATATTACACCCAAATACCCTTCGCCCAATCATGGTCTCCGAAGCTGCACTCTCACCATGCATGACCAATCTTCGAGCACCCGGACAGCCCCAGGTAGCTTACTGGCCAGCTGCGCCTGGTTCACCCTATTCCAGTCACGAGTACGATGTACCACGAGTACTGGATTTACCTTCCTACGGTTTAGGAGTATCTGTGAGCACAGCGAACCGGTCGAATGTGATTAATGGCACGGATCATATCTCCGGTGCTGATTTTCGAACGGTTCCGGGGACGGTATTTGGTACACAACTATGACAGACATGTCCTACATGCTTATCAGTGCTTATCAATCAGCACTATTATCATNCCACACAACCAGACTGATCACATAACTGTACACAAGACAGTGAACAGGGTCCTCCAGGCTGAATCATCATGACCTAACTCATTTTTATTGGTTGACTTGCAACACAATCACCTATGCTCTCTCTCTCTTTCCGCGCAAGCGAACTGTTTCCGAGCAAGGCTCACACAACCTGGAGATACAAAAACTCACATATCATCTGGTCTTTCGGTCCGTTATTACCCTGTATACAATCCTCCTTGCCGACTGGGTGATCGGACATAGTCCCTTCCACATGCTGTCCACTCACCAGCAAGTGATCGACCCCTTCCTTCTTGTAAATGCCATGTAATTGACAACAATCCCAATTGTTCATTATCCACCCTCTCTCCCTCTATCCTGTTTTCTGTTTGACCCGGAATGCATGCATATTTTTCCTTTCTCATCAGCAAGAATGATCTGGGACCTAGTCATACTATTGTATTCCGAGGTTTATTGACGCCACTATGCATTCGGTAAATCACTCAGAATGCATTGTGCTCAAGGCATCAAACTCCCGCTTCAACCCGACTGCCGCCAAACTATCAACCAATTGCGAAATAAACTCTGTTTTGTTTAATTATTCACAATAACCCGAATTGGACTGAATCTCATCCAACCTGAAAGGGATCCAGTGACACACATACAAATTAACTGTACAGCTTCCCCTTCTCAATCATGAAACAAACGCATGAACACACATCCCCCCCATATCAAACAGATTCCAACAGGTTTCCTTGCGGTTGCGTTTGCCTGCTGCTGATCGAAATCATACGAATAAGTAAACGCGGTGCCATTGGCATCAACGAAATCGCCCACCCGGTTGCCAACTCATCCTTCATCAGTGCTGTTTGTTCCTACTCCCTGTTTTCCTTTATCCATTTCGCATTAAGATATGCTCGTGCACTGAGTTCACGAAGGAAACGGCAATTCATGTGACAGCCACTTTGTATAGACCATTTTGGTCTCATTAAAACAGCATCATGTGCTCCTTATTAAACAATCTTCTACCCTTTGTCCAGATTTCCATCCTTTAAGGTTCTAACCACCTCATATTCGTTCATGCGCCGGACACTTTCCATTTGTGAATATGACCTATGACCTATCACAACCAATCGACTCGTGAGTCCACCCTCCTCGTTACAATATATAGTGATGTCCTTTTTGGCCAATTTCTTCCATTTTCCTTTTTTGTTCTGTTTTTTTTTCTGGCTGCTGCAAACCCGACACCGAATAGATCATCAAACGAATCACCGAGAGTCTACCACTCGGTCCGACACCCAATCCGATCAATTTACCAGTCAATCAAACAACCAATAAGTCACTCGATCAGAAACTGCAGTCCTCAGCAGTTTATTCATCCATGAGATCACATACACCCACTCAGTCAATCGCTCACTCACGAAACCAATCAGCCTGTTTGTGCGCATCATTGTGCTTTGTCTAACTGAAGCGATCACTCACCAACTTCCGATTTGCTCTCAGTCACTCATGCCCGGCTTTCTCTCTCTCGCTCACTCGCTCTTTGGCTCTCTGACTGACTCTTTTCGATCATTTGGTCAGCCTATGATTGCGCACAATCAACCTGTGACTTATTCATAAAAAATATATACAAGACCACTTAAACCATGCACATACAAGATGATTTTTTTCTACGAGCGTAATTGGGGTCGAGCAAATGGAAATTGATTTTCGTCACGTAGATCGTTTGCCGTATCGCTTGATGAAGAGCTCTGGTACAATACCGACCTTAGGGAACCGGGACGACAGCAAAGTTCGGATCAAATCGCTGCTCGAAAAGTGCAATCAATGAAAATGCGTACCGCACAACGCGCGTCAGTTGCAGATTCTGGAAACAAGAGTACTTAATGAGCCGCGTTTGAATGGTTAAACAAAGTTGCTCGGGAAGCATTCATTCGTTTTTGCGTTTGTTTCTACTAAGCAGTACGGATCCAGTTTAGAATATGTCACTTGTCTGTCTGTATGAGTGTTCCTAGACTTGGTTCGACTGTGTTCCTTAAAAATAGCTTAATTGAACAACTTTGTTAGTAAAAGGTGAGCTGTTTGCAGATCGAATAAACTAACCTGTTAAAAGTAGTGTTATGTAAACAGCTTTCCAGCTCACGCCTCATTTTCACGATGACTAAATTCAGTATTAGTTGAGTCACCAACTGCTATAAGTCGTATTATAGAAGCATATGATCAAATCAAGTCTGTCATTTCTCTCATATAATACTGAATCTACTTAATGTGGAGAGCAAACCCTCTACTTAAAAATGCTCGTTATAAATGTAACACGAGGCCCCTAAAGGGGAAGTCGAAAAGGTGCCAAACGAATAGTGTCGATTAAATTCAGGAATCCAATGTGCAATATCTTCAAATTATTTGAACAGAAATACCCAACGGTAAATTTCTAATCATTCAAAAATATGCTGACAAGCGATTCAGACCAAATAGTGTTTTTCCTTCCGTAATAAGCATTTGACCGATCATGCAGATGAGGAGAAAATGACTCACACTGTAAATCAAGGTGCCGGTCATTTGTTTGTAACCGGGTAAGGTTGGGTTTTGGGGTGGGGCGCGATGGTGTTAAGGCTGAGCACAGAGAATCATGGACGAATTGAATCGTATTCTACTATTCCCGGTTTCCTGTTTTAGTCTGAGGAAACCACAGAGTCAACATTATCAACTTACATTATCTCCATTACATTTACTTACATATATAACGAGTGATATAGCCTTTATTGACAACAATCAGTTCTTAATGTTCTCGTGAACAGGATGACAAACGGTGTCTCCATCGCCTTTCAGCTTGTCTATTCGATGTGGTACATTTATCATGTACACTTTGAAATGCAACCAGCAACAACACAGAGACGTTCCAGGAAAGAAGGGCACGGTAGTTTGGCCCTGGAAATTCTTGTAGAGGAGGAAATGGATCCGGTTACATTTTCCAGGCCTCTCATATACTTGTGGGATGTGATATGGAGGACGCTTGTCAAATGAAAACCGACGACGTCCTCGGTCTGTGCTGTCAGAGAATCCCTCAGCCAGCTGAAGCCCGACCTGTTGAGCCACCTATTGAGTGGCCGTTGCCTATCTATGACAGGGTAACACGCATAAAGTTAACTTTATCTACAAAACGGCTGTACGAACAGACAGCCTCTTTCGAGGGCACTGTCAGAGACCGGGGCATGGAATGAGGAGATAATAATCCNTAATAATCCGAGCAAAACTCATGGTTTCATAAAATAGCTATCGCTTTCAGCGTCATTTCAGCGTCCGTTGAGATTGCTTGGGAGCTCAGAGGTAACTTTCAAGATACAGACATACACTGCGACTGATATAACTAAATGTATGCGGACCAAATATAGAAGAAACCATGCCTAAACGGCAGTAAAAATCACCGAGGAATTCTCAATTCCGTAGAGCGATCTCTAACGAACTACTCCGATGTTACTATTCAGTGCCGTTGTATTTTCGTTTTTGCACATCTGATAAGAAATATGTTTGCTCCTATATAAATCGTTTAACGTTCTTTCGATAAGCCAATGATTTACATAGTTTAACAATTTCATCCCGTATACGATTAAACGAGTGGAAATGCCTTAGATGATTTGAGTGACCTCATCAAATTAACTGAACTTCCGGATAATGCGACGTGTATTTTCCCCTATTAGCTGGAAGAATGGAAAGCACACAGAACACGTTATTCAATAAAAGATGTTTATAAATCTGAGATCGCCTGTCCGTGCTCAGAAACGTTGACGGAGAAAGATGAGCAATCAACACAAGAATGAAAATCTATGCTAGATGGGTGATTACTGATGACTTGCACTATGGTTTATATTTATGTGTGCTTGCGTGAAACCGAACTGCTTGAAAACGTCGCATTTTATTTTATCCAGAAGAAAACAGAAAAATTGATGGGCTGTGAAATGAATGACCAGTTGATTGCAGTATTGATCGCAGGTCAGTGAAAACACCTACGAACCTGATTTTCGGATCTCAGATTGATGTCATTTGTTATTAAATGAATTTGTTTTCCCGTTCGCAAGTGATCGCACATAACTCGATTTTTATTCCAACTGGCAATCCGGATTTTGAAGACACGAGTGATCTACAAGCTGGTGTTGGTCGCCTATCTGCCTGTAACTAAATCTCAATAAGACATTAAGCACATACAAAAGGCACGTGTGACAAGTCTAAGTTGTCGATCAGTGTTCAGTTGTTCCAGGTTGCTCTAGGTCACAACACAAGTGAGCATACAATCCGTGATATGTACACAAGTGATATTACCAACCCCTGATATTTGGTTCAGGCGGGATGAGCTAAATGGCTCAAACCTCACCAAATACTCACCACTTTCCCGGTTGGAACATTACTTTTGGAATACTCAAACAGATCATTTATACCTGACCCAACAAACAATGCCGAGACAAGATGAAATATAGAGGGGGCAATTTATCTATCCTTCACAAAGGCAGTTACATTTTATGACATCCCATGTCTAGTGAATTCTATTCGGGAACTTCTCTCCTAGGGTCAGTCATACAGCGGTACAACGGAGTTTGACATATATTTTTAATTGGGAGTACCATGTGCAAATTTTGATATTTTATTACTTGCGAATTTGAGTGAGGAAGGCTAGTACCCTTCATTAGATCCGGATCCACGTATGGACACCATGTTTCCTAACTAAGCTAGAAGATCGTAGTGATAGCTTTGACGTTTTACCATTTGATCACTCACATAATCCACATTAGTAATGTAAATTCATCAATCAGCATTTATGGTCTCCAGTTGGACCAATTTTTGATAGAACAACCGAAGTCACTAGATGAAATCTACCAAAGGGTTAATGGTTCAGATTATATAACCTTTGTTGGAGTGATCAGAATGACCTCATAGTTCGGCTGGTACAGCGCAAGTTGTACAAAATGTGTACTGCGTCCATGCGTAAATCGAACCCCCACCGAATGCACTGATCTTTTCAAAATTCAAACCACTCAAAAATATACGGTAATTATTTGTCAGGATAGCATGATAAAGAATGAAAAACACTTTTGTAACAGATGACAACAAGATATCCCAAAGGTAATTTGGATGTTCGTTCATGTGCCAGAACTGTTTTCTGGATTGTATCTCACGAGTAAGCTCGTAATTGCCATTCAGACATTTGGAAGCTTGGAGTCTGATACTGATTTAGGTACAATTACTGATCGGTAAAAAATGCAATATATTAAAAATCTATTCTATGTTTTAGGAAGAAATCGGAATACCCCGGGGATTATTCTACAGGTATTTCACCTAATTTCTTAGGATCAATAAACACTGTTCATCCACTAGGGTGTCACTTTAAAAGTTACTTTCAATCGAAGATGAAAAAAACTCATGATGAAATCGCAGATGAGTATGATAAATAAGATATTACTCATTGAATTCACTTCAGCGAATTATTGACGTGATCCATAGTGACTTCTTTATCGGGGATTCTTCCATTTAGCACGATAAACTTTGGCTAACCAAACACATTTGACTTAAAATTAAGTTGCTGGAAACACCGCTTTCTTTTATTTTAATGAATGCACGTTTGTCCGCTGGTGAATCACGATTTCGGATTACCTATCTAATTATGTGATGCTCACATCTCTCCTAGGTGAAATTTGAGCGGTTTCTGCTCACCGGTCTGAATTTAAAACAAGCCGATGAGAGTTAGTTGAGTTGCTGTTGTTTTGCTTGTTGTTGTTATCTTCATTTTTGTATGCCCAACAGACAGAAAGCGAGAGGAAATTCGGCAATAACACAAGTTGTATTCGTCCACCTTGGCCACATCATCTATCTGCTCGCGCGGTAGGCACGCCCTATTCGTTTACCTGATTGATTAGAATAGCCAAACTTTCAACAACAAAAAGTGACATGCAGTTTGTACCTAACAATCTCATATAAAACTAAAAGGCATTGAATCCAGGTCAGAGAAGACATTCACGGATGTCTGCGAAGCTCGAGTTCGCTTGTCTAGTCCGAGGAAAGGTGAAATACTCATAAACCATAATTAGCCAGACAGACCGGAGGAAATATAAGCATACAGTAAACTCTTGATAGCATAAAGCTATTGTTTGAAAAGGACTTGGTTGAAATTCAGATAATAACGCTAATTGGTTGCCTAATCCATCCTGTTCAAAATGATGCGATAACGATTTGATAACTCCTTAATAACTCCTTAATCAAAATACCATCTAGTTGTGTATGTTTTCATCATCCCCAGTATTTTTATGAAATGAAATTTGGTTAAATGAAACCAACGCAAACAGAAAATCTCCGAACAAGCATCACAACTAGACCAATGTGTAGTGGTTTTGATAAGAAGCACTTTTATCCTAAGAAGACCTGTCATTAAGTGAATGAATCAACAACGGATTATTGATGACTGATAAACAACTAAGAAAATGACGGACAAAATTATCATTTAGGTCTTCGAACACATGCCAAAGTAACAATACTCAGTATCTCATTCGTTTTGTGACACTAAAATGGAGGCGCGATATTTCGCATTTCGTCTACTAGACTATTCATGATAATTTTTCTTTTTAGCGACTCTCGCTGATCAAAGCATAGCCCGTTTAAGGCCTCCCATTTCCTGATAGATGTGTAAGCTTTATCCTGTGGGAATAGCTCGTAGACTGCTTGATCCTTCGGATAGCCTCTAGCTCTATGGTCTTGCTCACTTACCCTACTCTCGATTGTAACTCTACAAACTTGTGTAGGCGGCCAAACCTCTGCGTAAACCCAAGGACAGGCGAGGTAAACCGGTTTTAGGGTAATCAGGGTCTAATTATCTAGGCGCAATTGCGTATATGGTAATGGATATATCCATAACCTGATCCGAAGGGAATTTGAAAATAAAATTGGTGCATAAATCCCTGCACTAAATCCACATCACTCAAATTGCGAATGGGCTTGTAAGAAGTCACCGTAAAACAACCTAACAGGCTGTTACCTCGCAGTTCGCATACGGCTGTACAGAAGTTAGGTATGGCCCTTCAAAAAGAGACCAAACGATGTTGAAGAAGTCTGCAGTACCCAAATTCTACGAGCAGTCGTTATTTGGTTGCTTAACGTTCAAATCACGAAGAACTAGAGATGCGGTTTATCACGATACTCTTTCAGCCCGCCTGCCGGAGTTCAAATCTCAGCGAGTGACGACTATCGGTGAAACAGCTTTCTGGCTCTCAGTTCCTTTTAATGAGAGCAAAAGAAGTATCATGGTAACAGAATGTGTTGAATTCGACCATCTCGCAGTAATCTTATCAGCTGAGTACATACATTCAGATCACGCTTGGTTGAAAAACTGTCGGGTTGAGGACAAGCGAATAGACATGGGAAAGATAAATCAGTCAATACGGAGGCCAAAGGTCACAAAACCGGATTGGGCATGGGAGCATGAAGCGTAATTACTGTAAGAAAGGAAGTCGCACCTACCATGTAGAACACGAGGCTGGACACGAATTATATTTGTATACACAGGTCGGGTTTTAAGGTAGGCAATTCAGCGATCCGTGTCGTGTGTATACAATACACCCAATGAGTGTTCTCTGAATCCGATCTAGACAATCCCAACACTTCGACCACCTCTTGCGTTTATCTTTTTCAATGTACGTACCGGTGTTACTAACGTTGGTAGAAGTGAGAGCTGACTGTCCACTGGGACATCAGAACATGTACCGAAGATCGAGCGTCCTGTTCAAGTGCTTGTCCTATACTAGAGTGCAATGCATGTGACTGACCTATAAACGCTTTTCATCTCTAGATTGGTTAGGACGCTAGCCGACTACTACGGTTCGTCGAGGCAGCTGCCATTCGACGTCTGGAACCCAACCTGAAAAATTCAGCTTACGTCTGTGTTTGTGTGTGTATGTGTGGTACTATAGTATGGGATGCATGTGTTTGATGTATTTCATTCATTCGACAGTGCAAATGACATTTACTAAGAGATTTGAACTCTCATACACCCCGAACTTTATTATCGATACACACGCATACGAACAAGGACGTGATCTACTTTTTTCTGTTTCCTTGACTAATGTGATTTTATGGCCAATAAAAGAGCTTATTTCCCTTATTATAAATGATGTACCAAAAACGAGCAGGTTTGCCAAATTCACTTCTTGAGAGAGCCCACAGGTAATTTCTAATACCGACCTGAAAGAAAAATAGATCAAACCCGTGACCGGCCTTGTGCTCCCCTGGTAGGTTTTACTCCCCCCCCTCCCACATGCAGCGATTGCGCTCCCTGTCCAATCCGTTTCTGTTTTGTGACCTTTCGCCTCCCTGTTGATTGATAATGTCTGTTCGTTTGACCCAAAAACCCTCCACCCAACCAGACGTGGTCTGAAAGTATGTATGTACACAACCTATGAAATTACCACGAAGTAGTCGAATTCAACAAATCTTGTCATCTTTATGTTTCTTCTTCATCAAAAAGGCTATACGATGCATCTCAGTTCTTTTTCCGCAGTCATACTTTATGACACGAAGCTAGTCTGGAACGGTTGATGTCACGTCCGATCAGTCCCCAATTTCTGGTTGCAAATAGGCCGAACCAACAAACAACATTGAACCATCATTGGTCATGAGAGCGGATGAAAGTTGCACAACAGTTCAGTTTGCAACACAATGGAAAAAGGACATTAAAAGGTAGGGTACTCGAGTTCATGCCAAATAAAGTTATCTTTTGGAAAAAAGGGATAGGACTCCTACGCTTGTGACCACTTTTTGTTCAAACTAACCGTAACAACGGATGACAAACAGTAAAACGTATTATCCCTCGGGCTATAAAGTTGGGAGTCTGCAACCAAAACCCAGAGAAGTGGAGTGATTGACGGTATTTGATTCCGACACTATAAAGGGGTATCGTAACCACCAGTTAACGGAGGTTTTGGCGGTGACTGGGTTCAAACATGGGACTACCGAACCCGGAATGTGCCTGTGACTGAGATTGAACTACTTGACCGGCATTGATACCAAAAGTAATATTGTTATCAATTGTAGAAACAAACTAAATTCATTGACCACTCAGGTGATTAGTGGCCTATGGTTAATAAACCATCAGATAAATGAAGTTTGGAGAGCTCTAAAGTAAGCGAATTTTTAGTACCATGTAATGCATGGCAATTCCTATTACACTTGTCTTACTCTAAAAATTTCTCAATGATTTCTGTGTTCATCAACTGTCAACTTATTGAGGGAAGTTTGTGTTTCCCACATCTTACAACCACTACAAGCCCCGGTTTCTTACAGATTAAATTTGTTACCTTTAGCATGGGTTAGTTCCTCAGTAAGTGGAAGTTGGTCGGTTAGTGTTTATTCTCTCAAATAAATATCAAACACTCTGATCGGCAAATTTTTTGAGCACGATGGTTGCCACAAAGTGAATGGGAAACAGCACATAATCTTATAATCAGAACTAATGATGTGTTTTAATTGACACATTTATTCTTCACTCGCTGGCTCTCTCCCTCTCCAGTTCACCCAGAAGGAGAATCCACTTTTAAGGAAGTCGCAAGCTTGCAACGATCATAAGTGTGAAAAAAGCGATAAAAATAATGAGGTTGCCTGTGTGAAGAATTGCATTTGAGAACAAAAAAAAAGAAACGTGGTTTTGTCAGTCCTGATGAATACCATATACGAACGTGGAGATAAAATCTCTTTTTCACGCCTCTCGCGTGAAGATACATCACTTCGATAGAGTTCTACAAAAGTCAAACGAGTGAAACAATCGCGTGTTTGCATTTACCAACACGGTTTGAAATCAGATGCGCCTAATGCAGCAAACTATGAGCCAAATGTTTTTACTTATGGTTGAGTTGTATGACGTTTAAGTTCAAGTATGTTTTCTATTCTAGTATGATAAATGCGGACGAGAATAAACTTATATTTCAGTTGCAGTGCTACCCACTTGTTTGGTTCAAAGTATTTCACTGAGAGCTTTTTTCATTTTACTTCCTTTTATTGAATATACAAATATACAATTTTCAGGAAGGGGGGAAAGCGGCTAGTCAAAGGGCTGCCAAAGAAAAAGATCGTCCGAGGACGTCCCACTGTCGAAAACTGTGCGTCAGAGCGATCCCGATTAGGGATCGCCGCAGCCTTCAACCCGCCAGGGCGCAAGAGCGAGTCTCAATCTGAGACCAAGTCATTCGTGGTCACCCTGGTCCTGGCGCCAAGTAAGTTAAATGACACTAAGGGTGCTCTCTTTTGAAATATGCACTATAGATATTGCATAATTGTTGACCTCTTGACCACAAACGAAACTTGGCGGACAAGTTAACCTCTGACATCTTAACGTGCGCTCCAAAATTCAATGTGGTACTCGGTAACTCCGAATAGGGTGACTCTACCTGATGAACTAATTGTAAGAGGATAGAATATCAAGGTAATTTCATTATCACTTGATTAGATGAATATAGTCACTCCTACAGCAACTGGCTTTCTGAGGTAGAGCAGTTAGAAGTGCGATAGTGACTGATCACTATACGATGCTTTTCTCTTTGTATATACGTTTACAGAAGAAACATGTCATTGTTGATAGTGAAGTTGAGCTGGAGCGTGTTTCCCTTTTATGCGAAAACGAATGATAGAATAGAAAATACACCAGCTGAATGGAAATGGGTTACCACCTCCATTGTGTCGGCGGTATTTATTTATACTAATCAAACCCATGAGCTGTTCATAAGTGTTACTGAACAGCGGAAATCGGTGTGTCATATGCAGTTCGTCGTACGCGCCGATGAAACTGTTGGGATTGGTGGTGTGTTACATGCCACATGTGGCGGTGGCCCCATTGAAACCATAAATTAACTACAATTCTGTTCACTGATCTATCTGGTAAGACTGAAACCAAAACGGGGGCGAGCCCCTTCTGTCGAATAACATCATTGATTTTTACTGGGTATAAATGAAGTCAAATCAATTCAAGTCAAGAAAAGATTTATGCACTCAAAGGGTGAATTTTCAGCAATTTACGATTTTCACAGTGGATAGGTAAAAGAATCGCAAACAGAAAAAACACAGCATAAGAAATTTTACACTAAAAAATGAGAGAAAAATTAGAGCAAAAGTTTTTCCCTGAGGTGGGTGAGAATATGCTGACGATTTACTAGTAAACGAACTAGGTATGGAATTACACTGTTTTGATATGTGGAAGTCCGCGCAGGAAGGAGTTGAAATTTGGAGCGTGTCAGGGGATTTGACAGGGCTTTCACAATATATTGGTGCAGACAGTGCCCTTGATAACGTGTTATCCCGTCAATGAATGTATCACAAGCGTCAAGATGCTTGAAAATAAAGAAATCAACTAAAACAACTCTATCAACTATACCGTAGCGGGACAAAAGTTTAAGGGATCTTCAAAATAAAGAGAAGTCTTTTTCTTTCAGTCCAGGGATAAAAATCGGGGAGCAGTATAGTCAGTGTGGAAGAATTCAGGCAAACATAAATTTAAGAATAATATTGTATGGTACAGCCAGTTTCCTGAGCCTGTAAGCATAGAAGGACAGTTTTCGAACTTCAGTGAAAACGTTGATGACATGAGCAAACCAGGACAAGTTAGAGGTAAGGGTGACACCAAGTTAGTTAACAGACAGATTTGGGAATGCTTTGATTGTTAATTTTAAGATCAGGGAGATTATCAACAAATGAAAGAAAACGGGGACCGGTTTTAAGACTAAATGGAACTTCAATGTCCTTACTGGTATTAAGTACAAGGAATCGGGTCATAGACCAATCGTGAATTTCATTAATACTGTCCTGGAGAGGTCGAAAACTGTCTGAATTAGGGGCTGGGAAACCAATCACTTACAAACCAATCAGCACACTTACAGGGTATACAGTTGGTTGAAATTAGCAAATTTTGTATATACATAGGAAACAAGAAAGGGGACAAAATGGCACCCTGAAAAACACCGGCTTCAACGTCAATACAAGAAGACTGTACACCACTGAGTGAAGTAAACTGGGTCCTACAGGAGAAGTAGTTGATTAGTACATTCAAGACTTCAGGAGTTAGACCACACTCAGAAAGACGATCAATAAGCAGCCTTCGGTCGAGAGAACCAAAAGCGTTTGTATAATCAAGAAAAGCTAAACGAGTGGTATCAGCGCCATTGTCCAAGTCGGAAGCAACAGAATGAATAATATGAGCAACGGCGTCAAGTGTGGATAAATGGGGTTTATAAGCAAATTGGGTCATGGAAGTTACACTGGGGTAACAAACGCTGCAGCAAAACATTTTCAAAAGCCCACAGCAACACCGATGTGCAGGCAATAGGACGGTACTTTGACAATCCTTTCTTTGGGATTGGCCTGATCCGGGCTGACCTCCAACAATCGGGAATCGTTCCAGATGATAAATAAGTACTGAACAATTCGGCAATGGGTGTCGCAAGCTGGTCGGCGCAGGCTTTCCATAAATGAGGTGCCAATCCATCGGGATCACGAGATTTATTGGCCTTGATTCTCTTCAAAACTAGGAAGACCTCATCCGGAGAAACAGGGTTTATTGCATCATTGGTGGGAAAATGAGGTGGGAGGGAGCTAGATGCAGGTACAGAAGAAAACTGACTGTTAAGTACCACAACGTTGGGACAAGAACTGATGCGTGAGCCACATAGTTTCCGCAAGTTTGTTGCCCAAAATAGTCTCGTTCAGGCGTCTTACTTCTGCCCTAATCAGAACAGAAAGCTCTTTAACACTGTTACGCCTGCCGGCAATATATGCCGTCTCTTTAGCACGACGAATTCGCCTAAGAAGGGATGAGAAAAACCTATCGGTTCGAATATAAACAGTCCCAACAGGACAGCATTGACCATAGCAGAAATCAAGATAGTCGGGAGGGTGTTCGCAGGAAGAAGACAGCTGGAAGAACCGAGAAAAGTCAGTAAAAGAAACTAAGTCCCTCAGTCGGGACAAGTTCTCAGGAGAAAAATCTATCTTCCTTAGCGTACGAGAGGTGGGTCGTGCATGAAGGCAGTGATTAGTTTTACAATATATTTTGGGGTAAAGAAGAATGATACAGTGGTCAGAAGTACTGATTGGGGTTCGTTTAAAAACGTGAAATATATGGGGACTATTTACATAAATTCCATCAAGAAAGGCATTGGTACGGGTTGGAAAACTGATAAGGTTATCTAAGCTTAGAGTGGTTAAAAAACAGGTATGAAAGCGAGTAAAGTCATCAGCGGCAATACGTAAGTACTGGTCAATACAACTGGCGAATTATGTTAATGCAGTATCAGAAAACAGTCTTAAGTCGGGGGCGAGTGTATCAGGGGCAATATAAATATTCACAAACTAAATGAAGTGAAATCTGCAGAGAAGGTGGGGCTTGCAGCAAACAAAAGTACAGTTAATTTTACTTGTTGAGTAGGAAAAAATCAAACAAGTGTTCTTACACCAACTTCGATTTGCGAAAGTGACCACTCCGCCACCTCTGTTGCGAAATTTCACAATGAATGAGCACTGGAAGATAATGTATTCTGAAGGAGCATCAAAAATTACATCAACCGTATACCTTCTACAGTTTACTCATTTCACTCCCATTTATTTCAGTTTGTTGTTATAAAATTTTTTTCGGGTACGCGCGTTTGTGCAACCACAATCGGTCCGTCCAACTCATTCAGCAATGCAATCTATCTTCAGGTCCTCACATCCCGTTCTGCCTCTGCCCACAACCTGATGGGCGGGGGAATGGGGACTGCGGGACAGCCACACATACACACAGAAAAATAATGGTTAAAATGTGTCCGATTCTGTTACTGTTGTGTACTTTTGTGGTGTACTTGCATGCATACAAAATCAGACAAACCGCGTATATTGGCCGTTGACACTGACTGCATTGACTATTTCTGGCGGTGAGTTACGATCAATTGTCCTGGCCCTCATCCCTGTCCATCCGATGACCGGGAAGTCTGCCCACCCAACTGCCCGGTTGTTAGTCAAACCGACCGACCGACCGACCGACCGACTGACCGCTTGATCGGTCTACCAAGGGCAGCTATCCCGACCGGTTTTCGTCGGGATAATTATACTCTTCATTCACACCTGGTCCATCCCCAAGGGGGATGATCATCAATCAACAATTTCATTAACTGTTTGCAGTCACGAATGTTTGTATATGAGTATCTGTCGTCGATGTCGTCGTCATCGTCTTTCCGTACGTAGATAGACGTCTCTGGTTTGCCCATATTGCGATGTGCGTTTGTTTCCATGCCCCCTACCCACTTGTTGAGTGTGATAAATGTGTTTCACGTTTGTGGTAATCACGTTTGTGCCGATGCGCGAAATTGTGTTGCTGGGTTTTTTTTAAGAAAGGCGTGGGAGAGGTGTGTGTTGAACAGAGCGAGGGTAGGGATGGACAAACCGCACTACTTCGTCAAACTTTGCTCCAGTGCAACTCAAAGGATAACTCGAACACCGCATCGGTGGAAGAGACTACTGACACTTCAGCTCCGTGTGTGCGCGTGCATACACGCATACACACACCGTTTAGGTCTGGATTGGCTTTTTCATTTCTACGGGACAATGATCATCGCGTTGGACAACCCCCTATGAGTGGTCCGGCCATAAATATCCATATTGGAAAAACCGAAACATAGGTGATCCCATTACGCTCGACAAAGGACAATTAGGAACTGTGATCATTTCACGTCAGGTAACCGTGACAATTATATGGAGACATAGTATGCACATTCCTGCCATGCACTGAAATAAGTTGTCAATTGATGTTCAGTTGGAGAAAAATGTCAGATCACTGATTCCTTCCTGAGTGACCCTAATACAATTTCCAATTCACAAACATAATAGGTAAATAATGGATTATAAATTATGAACTACTGGAACCTATCAGGGGAGAAGGAAATGCTTTCGAATTGCGGGACTATTTAAAGCATGTAGATTCCACCTCAGGCCAATAGATACGGGACAAGACCGAATGTTCGCCATAGAGGTACCGACGTGCCTCTCAAAGAAACTATTAGGTTTGCCGGTGGTGGTCACGTGGGCAAGCGTACGAAAACGGAGACCTGGAAGTCCGGAGGCTTGCTGCCAACGTCCATCTACCACTTTTCTGCATTTCCCCAGGTAGTCCTTGTTGAACCGTAATTGACTTCTTGAAAGTTTATTCTGTATTTATTTACTCAAGAAATAAAAAAGAAAATAAAAAATTGAAATTTTTATTATTGTTGTCAATAATGGTAACCTGAAAACCCAGGGAAAAATATTGTTCCCTTGGTAGATAAGCTCAAACAGCGTGTCTATATGTGTATGTATAATAATTGATTCCAGTATAATATATATTTAAAAAGGATGGAAGGGCATAGTTTGCTCACAGGTAGACCCCTCACCAACAGACCATTGCTGCTGCTGCTGCTGCTTATTGAACAAATGCCGAAAACTCCCATGCAAACTTTGAGAAGGAAAGATTTGTTCATCAGTTTGCCATTCAAAGGCGATACCGTGAGCGAAATCCTACTTCAACGACTGAACAGGAAGATTGACAACGCCTTCAACGCTGCCAAGTTACGGTGCGTGTTTCGTGGCGCTCCAATGATCCACATTCAAAACAAGGATAAACTGTCGATGCTGACCTCATCAATGGTTGTATACTCTTTCAGATGCGTATGTGGCGCATCTTATGTTGGTCGAACGGCACGACAGCTATCCACTCGGATCAAAGAGCAGCAGTATTATTACCTGTGCAGGTTTCGGTCCTCGTGAGATTTTTCTTACCAAGAGTTATAATACATTACCGTTACATTTTGCGTCATAAATACCAGGCGACCACCGAACAGCAGTTTCATCTCTGTGGGAGCTTGTCAGTGTGGCTCGCTTCCAAAATTCATGCTGGTAATTGAAGTGAGAACTTCCGGATTGGGTGGTGAACATTTACCTCTACATAACTGATGACCAGTGTACTAAGGACAAGAAATAAATCGGAAAATTTCTTTCGAGGTGATAAAGGTTTCGCTTCTTCAGAGGTAGCTTATGTCCTTAATGATTTTTTTGCACCTTAAGGCGAACTAATATCAAAATAGGAGGTTTTGGTTTAATAAACCACGCACCTCTTAATCTAATACACATCGAATCTCAAAACAATGCACATTTGTGTTTTTTTCTGGGGTGGGAAACAGTACTTCGACCAGTTTAATTTCCTTGCCATGGATATCGTTCAACAGTTCCATGATCTACTGAATTCTTTTTTTCTCACACGACGCAGAATAATAAATATGCCACAAAACATAGTGCTTCATAACAACGGTTTACGGCTAAATTACACTCAACGAGAGCTCAATTACCGCGGGTGGCGGATACAATATTCTCCTTCAGAAGACTATTTTCGCTTCTTCTCAGTTAGTTTATAAAACTTTCAGATTGTATCATTATGTTTGCAAAAAAAAGAAAGCCAAAATGAAAAAGAAAAAAAAATTATACCAAATTTGATAAATTCGGGTGAGCTGGTTTGGAAAATTAATATGGATTCAATAGCATTTCGTGCACTGTATGCGAGAAAATATAAGTAGCCAAAAGGCAACTCATGAATTAGATCAATCATTCATAATTAAGTCGCACTCTAAATCAAATCTCTTGCTTCAGCTGGTGATCATTTTGTTCCCTCTATCAAACTGGAAAGCTAGTTGATAAATTTTTGCACACGAGAATGAGATTCAGTTTTACTTAGTACTTTTTCAACAGATTATTCTCGAACACTGACTGACTTCGCATGTGTTGTGCGATCATTTGATTGTGCTCTGTGCTCTCCAAATTTGACTGCTGTTCATGCGTCATCGATTTATATGGAATGTTTCTCCAATCGGGCAAGCCTTTTTACAACCAGTGAATGAGAGAGACGTAAAGAGACAGTGAGCAGTAAACCGTCTTCTTTTAATCTTGACCTGTTATTTTCTGGCGTTTGCCGCGCCATATAGCCTAATTAGTTTAAGCATATTACTTCAGAATTTTGAGCTGTGTGAAAACCAATGTATTTATTCTGAAAAAATGTAAGCATTCGTACACGGCAATGCAATTTAGTACCACAAACGTACTACGTTTAAATTAAGCAAGTTCCGAATGCGCACAGAAAAGACGCTTGCACAATGATCACGTGGTAACGAAAGGGTTAGTCAAGGTGATCTGGTACGCTGACATATAATACCCCATCTAAAATAATGGTTTGTTTTCTGGTAGACATGCCAAACTCCTAACTTTGCTTGTTATTCGGCGGGCTCCATGGATGTTCTTGTAGTTTCGCAATCTCCCCTGTAGACTTCTGGGCATGACTTAGTTCTGGAAGAGGAGAAGCTGATTTATGTTTCACAAATGTGACCTCTAAATATTTGGATGAGAATTGCGTATAAATTTACAAGAATCAACAGACGCCTATTGTTTGTACATAGCTAAGTACACTTTATGTGGATTCTACTTGCAATAACCGTGGGCAAGGCAAAAGAAATAGATCGTAGTAAAAATTCCGTATAAGCAAGTTCATATCTTTTGCGGTTAGCATATTACATATCTTGGCACAATGATGAGGCAGATCGACTGTACAAATGCATTAAACAAAACACAAGTCTGTAAGCTAGAATCATGGTGTTTGAATGATTCACTGAACTTTGTTATGTGAATGAAGTGTAGCTGCACAAACACACTTGGGAAGAAAGAGAGTTCCAGCTAAAATGTACTCTGGTGTTACAAGAGAAGTAGCGAGAATCTAGTAAATAGTTCTGATGAAAAAGTTTTAATAGATAGTCCATGAGGTCCACACAAGTGAACAGTGAATGAGGTGCCGATGATTAGGCTGATATAGTATTCATATACAATGATAAGATCTCACAGTCCAAAGTGCATTATAAAATGACGATAGATTTATAAAGAAGATAAAGTAATCACCATACGGTAGAACGTACTGGTATCCAACACAAAATGTAGCTGGTGTTTCCGAGCAGTCGCAAGGCATATTCGCTCATTCCAATGTATTTTATAAGCATGATCAATTCCTTGGTTCGGTGTAAACACCTGGATGTCACGTTTATCGTGACGCAGCGACAGAACTTTGCATTTCGAAAGGCAGATCAGTGTCGATGCATTATCGACAGACATCCATTGTGGTTTACAAGCATTTTCAAAAATAAATTACAAAAATGTTTGGTTTCCATTCCGTTTATCTGATTTGATTCTGCACCTTCTAAAAAAATGAGGTCATAACCTATCGAGAACCATAAAAGTGAGCTTTATATAACCGTCTAGCGTTCATACACTTTAAGCGGCTTTCAATTACGTATAATGTGATGTGAACCAAGCAAAGCGTCATCTCTTAGACAAATGTCTTCCAACCACGAACCTAGCAGGGGTGAAACCGGTCGTCAAGTTGCTACAGTCTCGGTGGAGCAGTCCAGATGAAGCAGTGCTTCGTAAAGTACGCAGCGGGAAAACATTTATTCGGCAATTCCTCTCAAGTAAATGTGGACAGATTTCACTCAAAGATCGACTTATTTCTCTGCCGCTTAATCAGCAGCGAAGTGGTTTATAAAATCATTCTTGGCAGGTGGAGTTGGTTGACCCATAGGAAACGATGGTGCCGGTATGGTTTCACGGTCCTTCGGTTGGCGAGTGAAATGATGTGATCATATCGGAATGAAATTTGTGCCGTCCGCCAGGGATTAAATTTAATCCCGCTAATGAGCGGCCGGCAGTACTCGGCTACCTTTCTTTACTTCTTTCCTTTGGCACATTAATTTCAGCATTCATCGGCCACTCCTCATTAACCGATTTTCGAATGGTTCCGTGAAAGCCCAGTGTCAAATCAGAATCAATGAATGGGACCTCTCCCTAAGGGGTCTGGCACTTCTTTAAGAAACATGAAATATTTTGTTTACACTCATTGTAGTGCACAAGAAATGCCAATGTGATTACCAGTAGTCTTTTTGGTGAAACTTTATTTATCGATTTCTTGGGTGGGCAGTCATCAATCGAGATCCGTGCTGTGATCAATGCGGCGTTCCTTATCGATGGAAATGGAAAAACGGACGGAACTGACAGAATTGAAAGAAATGAGCTTCGATTTGCTCTCAGCATTACATCAATTTCACATAGAGAGAGAGCGAAATAGACAACTCGGACTAAGAGGTCATATAGATCCAAAGGTCAGCCATAAGTCAGAAATCCTCGCCACTCCTAGACATAAATCAAGGTTACTGGTAATAAAGATCTAGAAATGAAGGATTAAATTGACCAGTAATTCTTATTTTCAATTGTACAGCAATCATCAACGTATTTTTGGCGATTTGCTTGAAAATGCAACCGTTTTCCAGTCATCTTCCCTAAATAAAATCTACTCGAATCATAAATAATCGTAACTACTTGATTTTCGTTTCATTTGACGAAAATCAAAAAAGGAATTTGATTGGTATGTGAGCAATCACGTGGAAAAGTGACGTGACATTTGTGGAAATTTGAATTCAAGAGACTGGAACAAGTGTTTGTTGGAATTCGAGTGCCAATTGGAACGAGTATTTAACCGTTTGCTCAAGTGGCTAAATGATGCAACCGTTTTTAAAGAGGTTATTGTCTGCACCAAGCAGAGATACGGAATAAAAAATGGTGTTGCAATAACTGTAATCAAGCTTCGCATTGTTTTGCATACTGAATATGTCAAATACAGTTGCCTAGGATGTTCAGCTTATCTGTAAAGTAAAATCAAAGTGGGGTTTGTGGACGATCTGTCCAATTTGCACAATTCGGTGAAAAGAATCTGAAAATAATAAATGTACGATAATTTAATGGTAACAGACACGGGGGTGGGCGGTGATGCCCAAATGGTTTGGTCACCAAGTTGTGACCCGAGGGTCTGGCGATCTAACCGCTCCATTGTGGCCTATCTTCCCCATTTCTGTATTTCCCAAAGCAGCCTTCGTATGGCCACCGCACACTTTCTGAAAGCTGATTGTACATTTGCATGTTCATTAAATAAAAAGAGGAAGTAAAAAGACTTTAAAAGATTCCCTCGGATAATTGTGTAATACTGTCTGTTTTCTCATTTATATTTGATAGATGATTTAAAATGTGTTGCGCAACGTGGGAAATAGTGAATGTCGAGAAAGAAGAAGTATAGATTGGGATTTCGTGAATAAGTTCAGTAGTTCACCAGAGTTTGAGGTGCACAAAAATCCTTCCTCAGGATGACATAGGTGCCTACCATAATTTCCACAAAGACGACACATCACAAACTACTACCCCGGAAAGAAAGTTCGAGTTACCTCGAAATCCTGATGAAATCCATAGGCTTTGGATTAGGAACCCTAACTTTAGGACTTTGTAATTAAGGTTGCGCAAAAGAGTTACGCCAAAGTACTTTCCGCTGTTTGCCTCCGGAATGAAATGACCGGAGATTGTGGAAATAACCTTAATATGATGAGCGTAATGAGTACAGCCAAACAGGCTAAACGGACTATCAGTGCATGGAAGGTCGTTTGAACAAGTCGCGTTACGGTTGGAGCACTCAATGTGAACTTTATCCCCGTACGGGCGACGGGCGGGGATCTACGGTGAAGTGCACTAAAGCGGCAAGTGAGTGTAACCTTGAAACAAACAGCATGGGGAACTGAAAGAAAAGAGATATGCTTTCAATTGCAGTGAATGGGTGGTTCTTTTTCAACACTGATAATTTATCTCGAACTTATTTCGAGGGAAAGGTGCTAATCGGCTGACTCATAAGGTTCAAATCATACAATGAGCTCACCCACTTCAACTTTCCATCTGTTCTTTTCCTTTAGAAGAAGACATTTGCAATCAAAACGTTTTCTGTCCAAAGAATAAGAAATGGATTAGGCGTGAATAACAGTTTTCACTGTGCAGTAGAGAAATAGAAACAGAATTCTTATACATAGTTAATTTATTGTAAACAAATAATAAATGGAAAATGAAAAACCGTCTCGTCAGCTGTCCGGTAACCGAGTGGGTAGCATGCTTGCGTTCTGCCCATGAGGCTGCGGATTCGATCCCCAGTTGGGTTGATGGATTCACAATGCTGATGAGAGCCAACCAGGTTGGAACAGCTGTCCAGTGCTACCTAGCTTTTCAGTTCACGCTTCATTTGCTATATACATCACGAATTCCCAGTTGAAATAATAAATTATTGAACCGCGTTCTCGGAGCAGTAGAAGTATACGGGTTTTGTTGTGAGCGTTGCAACTAACACTTTCTCGTTGATTTTTGCTCCGGTTGCTGGTTTTGACGTAACATGGAAGAAGTGTTATTGATTATCGGTTGACCCCATCACGAACTATAAACAACATCATCAACCATGCGGTTCATATCGATTGGTATCAACTGTTCTGTTAACAACGGTCTTGTTTGACAGTGAGTTATTCATATTTCACATGTTTTATACCAATTCACGGGCAGCATAGTCAACGTAATTTTGTTTTGCATTTCAAGTGTATTCGCTGATCAGTGTCAGTGAACAATGAAAACGTTTTCTTCTGATATTAATATATTGCTATTCTTCCACTTGAATTTTCATGCAAAACAGAATAGTACCAAAGATTTTGTGAACAGGGTAGGAGCAGTCATTCAAACAGATGCAATGTGAAATAAGGACAAAGGGACAACTTATGCAGTTGTGGTGATGGCGTGGTTGAAACACAATACTCCCGAGGCGATAAGTTAGTTACCGCTACCGCTTGACCAACGTTACCTAACTAAACGTTCAAGGTTCTAATCCCGGGAAGGATATCAAAGATACTCACTATGGTGTTAAGTATCAACCAAGATGGAGTAGCTGTTCACTGCTCATTGTAGTTTAATGCAATTCCTCTTCTTTAATTGACTTCTTTCTAGGTTTGCGCAAACTATACGCTCCATGAACTAGTTCGATACATATATTTTGAAATGAGAGTTCAAAATTAATCACGCTTTCGTCTACCTCTTTTGGGATGCCAGTCTGATCTATTCGTCAAATTGTCCTTACAAATGGATTTATTTTGGATGAACCACAGCACAGTATCGACCAGATCACGTAGCGTGTGACCATCGGAATTCAGAGCTGTTTTTCATTGTGATTTGACGATCATCATCTGGTTCCAACTCGAGTTTCCGAAATACAAAACACATAGAGAAGGAAGTGAATCAGAAAACCGGAGTGCACAGGAATCCTGATTCTAGTTTGTTAATTCTGTTACCACCGCTCGCTGTGAATGAAACCAGACACACTGTTGATCTGTGGTGGTTGATGTGTGAGAAAAAAAGAACAATCGGTAGCGCGCGTGTGAGAACAGATTAACTATAATTTCAGACTTAACTTCCACCACCCCAATCTTTCCAAAAGGATCCACCAACTACATTGGCTGCATTTCTATAACTGAAAATCAATGGGGTAAGAAGAAAATTTTGATACAGAGAGAAAACCAAAATAGGGGGCAGAGAAGACGACGCCCTGCATTACGCCTTGAGGTACACAAATGACCAGTATTTCTATCCAAATGAGCTGGTGTCAGTTGGTGAAATTATCATGCATCCAAGAACACGAATTTAGCGAAAGGTTATGTTTTGATAACAATGACCAAAAAGTGGTTCGATCAAATCAAAAATATTTTACTGTTTCAAAGGGAGGAGCATGGATTATTCGGAGCCTATTATCTACCTGAGACATAATGGAATAAATCAAGCGGGCATTAACTGTACAATCTTACTTTGCAAACAGCGAAAACGGTTAGATTCATTGAAAATAACCAGTAAGGAAAATGCTTGAATAATGACTCGCCCGGAGAACCGATAAACTTTACGAATCGCTGTCACTTTGACAAAGAAAATCTCCGAATATGCATTCAATCAACATTGTGTGCACATACATTATTAAATATGTTTGAGCATATAAAACCTACACTTCTCAGGTGTTGAGTGGTTGACCTCTCCGACCGGTAGATACAAGGGTGACTGAATGAAAACGGTGGCGTCGGATCTGGACTGACCGAAATACATGAGGCGAGTATTTTTGGCCTTTTCCACACCTATATCACCAGGCCTAGGAACATCATGTTCATAGATACCACCGTCGGTCGTCCAGTGCCATTGAATCACCGAAGAAATGTCCATGTACAGATGCTGAGCTCCCTGGTTGTGTGCACCACGACTTGAAGACGCGCTCAGCTGAGGCAGCTTGAGGAATCCTCAGTTTCTAGGGAAACTGGATTGCTTAAACAGAAAATAGGTGCAACGTGATACGGGTACCACTACACTACGTGTACTTCGCTGCTATGTGCCTAAGTGAAACGAGCAAATAGATACGTTTTGCCATGTCAGCAGCGTTGGTTTGTTATCCTTTTTTCATTTCGCGCTTTAGTTTCCATGGTTTTATAATGTATCGTATTTTTATTTACCGCAGTAAATTTTGCAGGTGAGAAGGTAAACTGAATGAATAAACATTTTTTGGCAAAAATGCGACGGAGTGGGACAGAAAATTACTAAAAGAAAGAAAAGAAGAAAAAGAAACGGCATTTGACCGAAATGCAATGAGCCGAAAAGGGAACAGTCCTTGAATTTAACAGAACAGTTTTAACATAATAATTGTGAGTGGGTGTTTCGCCAGTTACACTTCATACGGGTGATATCGAATCAGTATTGTTTCTCTTGGTTCATGTGTCAAGGCAACAGCGTTCACATTTATTCAAGTCAAATTTACAACGGTGATCATTTATCTCATTGAAATTTCATTCACTGAAAGCACCTGAGAAGGCATGTTATGTAACACAGGGCAATTAAATGAAGTTACTAATGAACGGATTGTTTGCAGTTGTTAAAATAAGTCGGGGCGAAGATTAAACACTTAAAACCATTTACCTATAACAATGTTTTTGTGATTATGGTCGAGAAAAGCCTTATATTAGATCCATGTCACTAATAACAATCGGTCATGAATATGAAGAGGAATTGCAAAAATTTGTTTGATATGACGTCCATCTTAGGTGCAAAGAAAGACTCAATTTTCCGAACAAATACAAATTATAGTCCAAGCTGTGTTTTAGGCTTAAAACATAGGAACAACATTTTTAGACGAATAGAAGGGGGTTAGATTGAAGGTTGAGGCTCTGTCACAAGACCACCTGATGTTGAATTCGCACTGAGCGCTGATATCAATCAATTAGGTGCTTTGGGGTCAGCAAGTGTAAAAGACTATCTCGGGAAGCTGTTTTTCGATTTTCCCAAATAACTCTCATCAGAATTTTGATTACGTACAAACCATTATTTGGAAAAAATGCGGCAAGAATGTTCATCGTTTTCAGAATCAAATCATCTACAGTTCTATTATCAAATCCAAACATGGAGATGTTTATATGAAATTGCAAGATTGCTTTACATTGATCTCCTGTTCAATAGAGTTAGAGCGTACCTTACTAATAGCAGGTACGTTTGTATTTGTGCATTGGATTACCAATAAATCATTTAGTGATGTTACACTTGACATGTCGCAGGGAACAGAGATTGTTGATCAAGCTTGCTGCCTTTTTTGTAGGCCTAAACAAGATGAAATGGTGATCATTTACCATCCTGGCAAGAATAAATCGTAATTTTTTTTATCAAAAACACTATTATGTTTGAAAAAGTATTGAAAAGTGTTTAATGCAATACGTTTTGAATCTATCCAGCCGAAATGGATAATATCTTCAGGTTCAGGGAATTTATCATTGCTACTAACGCATGTGCAGCAGTATGGAAAGCAGTGCTGTCCATGTTGGGTTTACTTTAAATGACCTGGGAAAATGTTCCCAAACCACCTATATACTACGCTGAATAAGCGCACATCCGCCGGGCTCTCGCAGCGCAGCGAAGTGGTCAGTGATACTCGACAGGATATCCCTCGGCTTGTCGTCTTGCAGCTGGAGACGATACGAGGCCTGCAAGGAACAAATGATGGCAGGGAACGGCGGTAGGAAGGCGAGACACGGGTTGGTGAGGAAACAATAGCAGGTAGGTATTCCGTGGGTCGGGGTTAAAGTTAAACCTGCAGGGCAAAGCAAAAGAAACGCCGTGAACCAAAAAGGTCCCGTGAGATACAAGCACTCACAATAAAATACTACTGGGGCGGTTCACAAGCGTTACGTTCGTAAATTTCCACTTCGTTGTTCAGCATACTTTTCACACGTCTCAAATTCTCGAAGAATTTTCATTATTGGATAAAGAACTAACCATAAAGTTCAAGCCCATATTGGTACTCGTTAGAGGACGACGAGACTGCACATTGACGTGGTGTGATGGCTTGCGTGCCTCAATGACCCTGGGAGCTACACAGGTTGGTTCCTCACAGCCATAGATCCAATCATGCCTGAAAGGTCAACGGGTAGAGACCAGACAAATCTCAGCTGCTTGGGCACCTGCTGATTTCCTTCTACCCACACCCGCCTCTGGAGAGGCCACTTCAGCAAATAAACACGGTCAGGGGCAGTTTACCGGCCGAAAAAAACCCGCTAGATAGACGTAGGAGCGGGGTACCTGGGGCTTCCTCTTGACGGTGGGAGAAGTCTTCGCACTTCATTAGACAGCTACCACCCGCCCAAGCTGGGCAGGCCCAGCCAATAAGGTGCTGCCCCGTCCACGTTCCGCTTGTCTCATTAGGTGCATGAGGCTAAGGGCTGATCCCGAAAAGCGGCCCGATACTCAACGCACTAGCGAACAACAAACTTAACCGAAATTCAAAGGCCTTGCGTGGCAGGTCTCCAGAAGCTCCCACACGGTTGCTTCGTTCACGCTCCCGCGTTGGATTTAGGCCCCACTGCCTTGTAGGTCAGACTTTTGTGTCAAAGGCTTTGGTTAGGGTTCCCAAAGAAAAT
>UZAN01039891.1:62912-97215 GCA_900618425.1 Echinostoma caproni
GCTGCTGCTAAACAAGTATACAGCAATACAGTCAAATTTCTTGCACCTACAATTGTCCACGGTTTCATTATCGGATATCCACTCAGAGCTGATTTCTTAGTTCAAAAGAAAGCAAAATCACTATAGTTCTGCAGAAAAATGTTCGTTATATCATGCGAGTGGTTATATCAAATATAAAAACTGCATTAAATTAACTTTCCTGAAAATCACCATCAGAAATTAATGTTCCTGTTTATAACGACATGTTGAAGTTCGTCGTGTGCAGAGCAAATTAAGTGAGAACTACAAATTTCGGAAGCACTGTACAACTGTTTCAATTTTACTGGGTCTCATCAGTCTCTAACTACCCAGCTAAGGACCAAATCCGGGACCGTAAAGGTACAAAGCAAGCATACCATCCATTTGATAAGATAAAGTTCCTCATATAATCGTGTGAGACCTACTCACATGTACCTAGTGATTATACTAGTGAAGANTGATTATACTAGTGAAGAGACCTAGAAAAGAAGTGAAACACTTAAGTCTCAAACATGACAACAGTTTATCAATCCAACATGCTAACGCATTCGCATTTATGCGTTTTTTTAATAAGTGATCTTCGGATTCAGGAAGATTTCTTTCAATGCAGTTATTTATCTTAGTAACAATAGAATAACTGTTGGCTTAAGAGAAGTTGAGTTTATTTAAAATATTTAAAAAGTAAACAAAATACATCTCAATAGGGGACGTTTTCATGATTATGCTGTTCAAATAAGCAAGCCTAAATAATTTGGGGGAATTTTAACCGGCAGTTGTTCATAAAGTTTGTTTTAAATTGACTAGTTGATATATCTGTGGTTAATCAGGATTGTTATCGATAAAACCGCCAAACCAACCAATTACCGATGACGGGAGTTTAGAAAACGTGAAAAGTCATATGTCGTCTGGATGATGGACCTGAAAATTCACATGATTGTCAGTCGATAGCGAGCGCGTGTGTGACTCTACTGGTACTAGTCAATGTTAATCGATCGAACAAGTGCGCGTGAAAATGGATCTAATGCGATCCCAAATATCAACCTCTCGTTCTCTGAGAACTCTTTCTATTCCCATAGGCAACAGTTGATTGTTCACACACCCACGCACACACAAAATCAGCTGCATTTCGCAAACTCATGTGATGCAATTTATTTAGCGTTAACGAATGCATTGGTGCGCATTTATCAGTGACAAGCATTTTCCTGTCAACGTGTGAAGCACAACGCATACTTACAGTTCGTTTTCCGAGTAAATGAATTATGGATTGTCGTGCTGCTCGGAATGGTTTATGAGCAAATAGGCGTAATCAGATTGTGAGGAATTTGCACAAATTGAATGCGTACAGAGGTAGAATCTACTTCATGGTGCGTGCTAATCTTCGAGTTTGAGAAATTTCTCCAATCGATTGCACTACAGATCGATGGAATCCTAATGTGAATGATTCGAAACATTTATTTTAAGCCAGTAGTCATTATTTTCCTGATCTACTGATCAGATGTCATCTGAATGTATAAACCGTACTGTTTTATTCCAATCGGAAATAAGTGTGAATACATTTATTTCGATCACTTTCCCTTTGATGGCCTCCCACTCACAATCCAAGTTAGTTATTTTAGCGATATCCCCGAAACAAGGAAATGATAATACGCACATCAAACCTAATTGAAATCTGAGAGATTGAGCAATAGCGATACGCTTAGGGAATAATCAGCTGATTGCTCCTTTATCAGCTTATCTGGTTAAGGAACCTCGCCCATTAAATGATGATTATCAATTTTTGAAACATTTGATGTCAACCGGAATAGGCCAACGATTTATGTTTGACTTCGGGTGGGACGGGTGGGTGGATTTTTATCAACCTCACGTAGTCGAAGAAGTCTCATCGATCAGTCGTGATAAGCAACTGATAAATGAAAAACATGGGGTAACAGTTAATTGAATGAATCATATATGTTCCGAGGAAACAGCAATTTGTTTGAGACCAAACTCTACATCCCATTGATATGGGTAATGAATCAATAACAAGTGTGAAACGGAAGCTTAGTTGTTTGGCCATCTGATATCTATCAACAAATACATTCATCATTTTAGAGCATTTAAAATGCGATAATTTACTTCACTTAGTGCGAACGATCTCGTACAGCTTACTATACAAATGATGAGATGTAACTACTCTTATCAAGCACTAATCGATAATGTCCAGATGATGAAAAAGTGTCAGTAAGAAAGATATCTTGACAAATATTTGGTTTAATTGGGACCGCAAAGTAATGTAGTAATTAAAGTTTGAATAGCAAATATGTGAAGCACGTTATTAAAGTAGAAACTCCGTAAAGGATTTGTGAAAACTTGGGAACAGATGACAAAACGCTGCGCGGTCTGAGCGCAATCTTGCGCCAGAAAAAAGCCCGCCGTATACCTACCGAAACATGAACAGAAAACATTCTGCAAGTCATTTCATAAGCATACGGTCTAATGCAAAATTAACCAGAGAAAACTGGTTGATCCACCTCCTAAAGAGACATTTCTTACTGCAACCCAAACATTAAGCTTCAAACTATTCAATATTCAGACCCAAACTGTAAACTAGTCTGAATTGCAGTTGCTTGTGTTAAACGAATTAACATGATGATCGGTTTGAAGAACTACTTCATGTCCTGATAATTTTCCCAGTATGAAAAAAATACTAGCTTTTTGTTAGCAATTTTGGATGTACCGTAATTGCACTATCAATCAGGAAATGATATTGTATTGTGTGTATTGTGTATAACTTTTGCAGGCACTGCAGCTCACGTTTCATTTAGGTGTTAAATAAAGATTGCTACATAAATTGGTAGGAACAGAGCTGCAATGACATAACATACGAACTATGCGCTGATAATCAAATGATCATAGAAATTTACTGTGGTCAATAATACAATATCCCTTTATTTGTTTGTTCGTACTCCAAATCACACGGATAAAATTTGTTTTCTTTCGCGTACCGGTCACAAATTACTCCGAAATTCCACTTCACGCCAATATCAGTATGTTCAAACCGCAGCAGTGAATCATTTAAACGTTGTCACACTTGCTGAACCCCATGTGTTCTATCCATGGTTTTGCGCCAAATCAATAAGTTATATCTGAAGTACAAGAGTTGATATATATATATATATATTTATATAAACATGCTTCAGTTAAACCAACACATTCGGCTCGCGCTTGCGGGAATTTCGTTTCAGGATATAAAAACACCGCCAAGTTTTGCGAAACAACAATGCGGTTTCTGAAAAATTTGTTCAAAACTTCGAATTTGATGGCTAGGAACAAAATGAAACAAGATGCCAGGTTGTACTTTTACTGTACTTTTACAGCTCCACTGGGATGACAGAACTGCATTGAATTCAACTTAGGAGCTTGATTAGTTTCTGACCGACTTTGCTCTTCTCTTTATCAGCATAGATTTCTAAGCCTTTTTTCTTGCTTACACTTGTCCTTACATTCCGGATGAAACTCGGGATCCCTACAAAAACACACACAAACACGCACAAACACTCATTCAAACAGACATATGACCTCGATAAGAATTGTGGAAAACGGAATCACATGACGAACTGAGTGAACTTGCTCCGATAGCCTTTCCTGGGATCACAACTGACCCGGATGACCTCATAAATCACATACAGTGGTCCGAGAACCGAAGGAGATGGATGGGGAGAGGTACTCTGTTCATGATTGTGCTTGGTCTGATGCCATTCAGTGTGTTCATTCTTTGGATTGGCTCATCGATACTAATCGGATCAGCAATGGTGCAACAACTTCATTTTCACCACAAAGTAAAGCGGAGTGGAATAAAAGTATGTATTCACTGTCTTCCTCACCAATGCCTCACGGGGAAACCAGGGCGCGTTACAGCTTTAGCAAATAATGTTCCACGTCAGTCCATGACAGCACTGAAGCATGTGCAGCCCCTTTTTTGTTTTCTATAGGAACGAAAAGGTTACGTTGATGTAACGTTCATCTTAACGACAATTTATTCCGACATTCCATGAAAGATTCACGGCATCAAAAGTACTTTTCTTAGAAAGCTTTCTGGCCATCCAACTTCCATACACGTGTATATGTTGGATTAATTTTAGTATTAGCGCAGTTTATTCAATTTTGTCGGAGGCGATAGTTGGGGGGGGGGTATTCACACACTTGTTCGTTTCCAGTTACAAGTCATAAACAGTATATTTTCATTTATATTCCATAGTCGATATGCATATATGAAAGATACAGAATTAAATTTATGGAAAACCCCAGGGTCCCGTTTTCTGCACTAGTTTGGGGTTAAAAGATACAATTTTGACATCGAATAGTTTGTCCATCAAAAGGGATCTGTAAGTGCAATAATTTATCATCATTTCTGTAACCCAGAACTTGTTACATCAAGACAGTGGGTTTTTCCAAGCTGTTAACCTAGAATACCATTAGTCACTGTTAGGCAGTTATCTTATGATCTGAAGGGAACAATTATAGAACTCATTTCCGCAAACGCTTGAGGCTATACGTCCTAATATCCCAGTGTCTTGTAGGGATAATGTCACTAAATTGTCACCCCGGAGGAGATATTTTAGAATTTCTACATCATCGCCTGGCTTGCTCTCTTGTTCGTTTTATGGCAGCCATACGATAGGTCGATGCCTTATTTATGAAAATAATATATCTGTTTAGTCAACAAAAGTTTAGTAAAACATTGAAAGTAAGAAAAGACAAAAAGTATATACTACGAGGAAATTTATGTTAGCTGGTTTGTGATTGCGGTATTAACAGATGTTGTTAACTCCGGTTGATGGTTAACATCGGAATACTGTGTAGAAATAAATCACTATACAACAGGATTCACTAAATCTGTGTCCACTTGATCGTTCGATTCCGAAACATACCCACATGAGGTTCAGTTTATACCCTGTGCTCTGTTATTTCCCAATACATCCGATCGTATGTGAAAGCGGGTTTTTACTGAAAGTAAATTAATTTCAGATATCACCCGGGAACGAGATGTTGTGTTGCCATTCCGGTGTGAAATTCCAAATAACCTTGGTGCTGTTATACGGATTTAGCAGCTAATAATTGAAACAAAGTAAAAGGGTGCGCTTCATTCGTCCATCATGGAGTTTTCTGCTTAAGGAAGAATTAATTATCGAATTCGTCTTAGCGTTGATGAACATTATAAGGTTACACATCTATGTTTCAGTGGTTTCAGTGGAAACAAGAGGAAGAATGTAAATCGTGTTGTAGAAAGTAAGATGCCCCAGAGAAATTACGTCAGATTCCCTCTCCGCCCATTGAAAAATCGTTTCCTGCAAACCAACAAAAGTGGATGGATTTGCGGCAGCTTCCGTGCTGAATGCGCTGAGTGTGAAAGAGCTTGTTATGGAATAAGATATTCTATCTGAAAGGAACCTCCAATTTGAATGCGACTGTTGCAGATCCATATGAAAGAATCGTATTTGTGTATCGATCAATGAATTGAGTCCAATATCTTCAGCATATTCTGCTGTTGCTTAATAATAACCTCTTCAGAAGTCAGTTCCTCGCTTTTATTAAACGCACGAGTTTACATTTCAGTTGCAAATAATTAGAAAACGAAAGTGACAGTCAGTGTTGGTGCGATTAGAAAAATCGATTTCTGAGACAATCTGCAATACAAAGCTGGATCAAACCATCCTTAGCACAGTTGCAAACCATCCACCCTATGTGTTGAAATTGATATGGAATCTTGGGATTATTAGTTGCCTGTGTGAGAACAGAGTCCATACAGGTTGGAAAGCTGAGGTGATGAAAGCTAATCTTCGGGTGGTCGATCCCCGGAAAAACGGCATTCATATTTTCTCATATGACGCAATCCCTGCGCCTTTGTACAGACTGGTTTTGGTAGCTGTATGTAATCGCTATTTGAGCTCTTTTAAAATGAGTCGCCTTATATTAGTATGCTTTCACACAGTGATGTTTTAACTGACTTCTACTACGAGTACATATGCAATCGGTTACCTGATCGCATTCCATCGCATCGTAGCCACTTTTGATGATAAGCAAAACTCTTTTTCAGCCCAGCATTGGTAGCTTGAGTACCCGTTATTGAATTACAGCTCTTCCGAAAGCTCCTGTGGACTATAGGTATATGCGAAGTGATTGTAGTAGTAGTAGTAGTAGTAGTTGTTGTTGTTGTTGTTGTTGTTGTTGTTGTTGTGGTGGTGGTGGTGGTATTACGCACGGAATTCGGAGCACATACCACGCAATAGGGATCACAGGAAGCGAATCAAGGATCAGCTATCACGGACTGGATTACGAAAGCACTGGACCGCACTGGTACGAGCTCGTATTATCCGACGTGAACGAGACGCGAGCTACAGGCCACAAGACTGGCAACTCGTAGTTCATTTATTGAACTAAATGAAAGCGATTAAATAATATGTACAAAAGAAGATCATTGGTTATCTACGCTTCTACCAATCATATTGCAGAATGGTTGTCATAATTTTGCTTCTGTTTTCACTGTCCCGGATTGGCTGGTACGACCCACCAATGGTGTCTAGTCAGAAGCCGTGACGCGTACGCACTTCATTCACTTCACCTTTCAAATTCGATTGATCGCAGGTGTCCATAAACTGTAACGCGCCGCTCCAGGGTAGACGTTATCACGTAGGCATGGATCACCACAAGATGTATCTCTATGCAACTTCAACAAAGATATTTTCTGAATCCCCACTGAAATAACACTCAAAGTCCTTGCTTCTGAGCTTAGATTCCTCAAGAGGACAACCTTATCTTCAATCTGTTGATTTGGGTTTACTTGGTGACAGCGCACCCCTAAGGCAAGCCAAACCTCTCGGCAATTAAGCGGCTCTGTAAAACATTTACTTTAAACGTTAAAGTGCAAGGTGTAATCACAAGGTTTGCAGGATCCTGTGCCTGCACTTTTGTTGGGCTGGGAGAGTTGAATAATTGATGACATGTCTGGTGCCGGCGCAACACATTTCTTGCATTGAATCAGCGTGCGAATAAAGCAACGGTACGCGTTACGTTACTGTGGGACTGAGACACTTGGTCTCTGTGAAGAGATGACTAAGGACTCTGTTTTCGACAACCGTTGTATGCATAGCATGGCTTCATATGTTGGGTGCATCGCGTGAGTAATGAAGAGGTCGGATAAAGTGTGTTAGAAGTATGTGGTTGTCTGCAAAGAAAACATTTCACTATTCCATTTGAGGTACAAATGTCCTTCTTTGTGTTATTTGCAGACATTGGTCCGGAATGGATGTGAGAAACTTACAACCTGTAGCAGAGGGATACAGGAACTGTATGAGGGGTATCCCGACCTCCATGCTGGGGATCGAAAGATTCACTTTTTCGTTGACTGCAGACAATACGGGATATTGCATCAAATGTAAAATGAGCAAACCTTACCACCAGTAAGATAGAGTTCCACATTAATCACCGTCTCAAGTCCTAGACATTCGGTTTACACGTTCCAAAGGTGGGTAGTCAGTTTCAATGACTGTGTTTGCTCTGTGTACCGGTCGCTGAAGTGAGTCGTTTAATGGAAAATGTTAGATCGTTTTTCTGATTATTTCTCTATACAATAATATATCAAATTTGAGATATGTAAAAAGGTGAAATGTAATATGAATGCTAAAATGAATTGCAGGATGCTCTCCGCAATGAACTAAGAGTGTAAACTAATTTTAAAAATCTATTTAATTTTCCGTGGGGCTTTAATGGGCGATTTACTCGTTTTATTCATAAACTGCTTGTATCCTCTAACAACCTGTCGCTACCGAATTTTACTTGCTCACCCAACACGATGGAGCAGTCGTTTGCCATTGTTTGAGTCAAAATCCTTTTTAGGCTGGTTGCTATTCAGTCAGTTCCTTCTAATCACATAAACTCCACAGCCGGTACCTGCGCTTTGAATGCTTTTCTGTGCGTTACCCTATCCTCATTCAACCTCCATCTGACGCGAGTTATGATGAGCTCGAACCCAGAGATCGACTGTACATGAGTAAGCTCTAACATAGTGCTTGCTGGGCTGCAAAGCCCAACTATTGATATCTGTATCATGGATCAGTTTGAGGGGAGAATTTTTAATCAAATGATCCATTGTTGACCTACGGCAATAAACGCCGGCCTCATATATTCATTGGTTGTACTTTTATCCCAGGCTATCGAATGTTGATGCAATCACTTGTAGCAACAATCTTTGGGAGACACGTTACGTAATATATATAGCCACTAATCGAACCCCATCGAGACCCATCGAGATTTTGTCGGATTTCTCCCTCACGAAGCCGAAAGTTTTGAGCATCCTTTACTGAAAACCATATGGTATTAAACCACACCAGACACAATATATCTGTGATAGTATCTACTAATGTGGGTGCTTCTCTTGCTCGAATGATATTAATAATAATAATAGTAATACGACTTCAGTTGTGAGATATGAGAAAGCTTTAGCACAAAAATATCACAGAAATATATTTATAAAAGTGACTTATACATATCATACAGGTAATGTACTTTTATTTCTCCAATACCCTGTTTGATTCCTTTATTTTTGGAGTATTGGGTTGATTGCTTTTGAATATAGTCCATCAGGTTGACAATCAAACCAAATTTTCCAGTTTCCTCTAACTTTTCCCGTAAACTGGCCACTGGTGAGCACTCTCAGGATGAAAGAGATGTGACATGAGCGGAATGTAGTCACATGATTTGTCAATTTACTGAAAATAAAAAGTTATCCATTCTTGATATATTTGCTTTTCACTGCATGGAAAAATATGTACCAAACATTTTCCAAATCCTATCTCTAACTTATGAAATGATACAAACTTTATTAGGATACTCAAGGCTACGTTAATTTAAATGGTGAGTTCGGAACATTGAAGTCGGAGATAAATTAAGAAAGAAATGCTCTTCAATCATGCTTATCGATAAATAAGGTTAGTATGTGGAACTGAAATTGACAATTACATCACACAATGCCGACCAATACTTGTATAGCTCGCTCATTTTCGACAATGCAAAACATTTCTGTCGTTCTATATTCGATTCAATGAGTAAAATGTATGTTTCCATTGAATAGTTTGATCATATTCCTTATTGTCTTCTCACGGATAAATCTCATATTCAAGTGATTTGAATAGACAAGCTTCAGAAAACGTTATCCACAAGAAATGCCGGCAAGTTGTTGCTTTTTCTAGTCCCGCGGAGATTTCGGAGTGGACGAATCGATTTTATGGACAAACAGAGATGAGAAATACTGCACAGGCATTTGCGCATAATATGTATCGTACAGTTTCTTTGTTTTCCGTGCTTTCGTGCGTATCGAAACGTTGGAGATGCTAATGATTCGTCAAGTCGCTCTTTGGCCTAAAGACAGTGAGTAAAGGTCCGGAATTCCAGGTGATGCACACTCTTAGGGCTAAGGAATGATGCTAACACACTAGTCGACATTTTCGAGGGGCGATCTTGAATAGATTTTCCATGAGGTCGAGGTTGAGCGAGAACGTGGGCAGCGGACGACAGGGATTGCTGATGTTCTGCAGTATTTAATTGATCCAAGGCAGGAATTCGGCGATACAGTGTGCAGCATGACTACATTGGCTGCGACCTCTACAAACAGGTATCGAATGCAGTCTCTTAACCATCTTTATGGTTACTATTTGTGAAGCTTCCACGAGCCTGCAATCTCGTTGTAGTCCTTGATATCATGTCTGAATGGCGTGCTTAATCTGTGGTCCCGTACACACTGGTATCAAACAAGGGGACAGCATTGTCTCATATCTGCTCAAATCTGATAACATCCTAGAGCAACTCATTGAACTGAAATCCTTATTCGACGCATGTGGTGGTTGTTGACGCACAAGGAAGTTGGGAAACAAATGTGTGACGTAGTTGTATGATCATAGATTATGAATTTCGTGTAATTCTTGACCGATCATTGATGAGCGCGCTGAGTATTCCCTGAATGGCGAGTGAGACCTCATGTTTTGTTACTAAATTCCATGTTTTGGTTTCATTCAAAAACAATGTTGTATGTGGTCCCGTAAATTGTTTATAAAACTAGGATCAAGACAAGGACCAATCAGAGATCCAATGGAGTCCAATGAAAACGTCCTTTATACCCAGTTTTGAATCAGAAACCTGTACATCCGTGATACGATATAGAAGAACCAAATACCAGTTTCCAAATTTCGTAGTGGTACAGTTTCAGTGTTTTGTGTGCCCCGTCATCAAATGCTTTGGACAAATCCGACCATACTGCGCTAAATGATTCATCGTGGTTAGTTGCTCCATCTATTCTGCTCGAGACAGAAACAAATCTGTGGTGTATGATCGCTTTTGCCGAAACCTATGTTGGGTTGGTGAGAATAAACTGTACTTTTCCCAATGATCTAACGTAAATTGTATTTCATGCACTTCCAAAATACGAGAAGAAAAAGCAATAAACCAGAGTAAGCTGAGTCACTGCGACAGTTTCCGTTTTATAAAGATATAACAGCCCCCTCTGGAAACTGAAAGCAGACTAGTCCCAATACATTGTTGAATACCTTGTTCAATGGTTCATCGTTGGTTTCTGTGGACGTGTGATTCATGAACCTAGAAAGCTTTATTTTGAAGGCCCACAGTTTTGAATTTACTTTTTCTGGGGAAAATATTTGCGGTTAATCTTAAATGCAGAAGGTGCTCTGGCAATTAAATGAGCCATGTAGCTGCTTTCGCAAGTGCAGTGAACACTTGGGCACGTTATTCTCAAACTCCTTCACAGTAACTACTGGTCAGTGAATGGCTCAATATTGCATGTTGAATATCGTGCTAAACAGAGGGAATTAAATAAGCAAGAATGTCAGAAAGCATTGGACAGTTGTTATTTTGCATTTAGCATAAGCAACTCCAAGCCATAGACTCAATGGAGAACAGAACTTTGTCACCAGTTATCGGGCTCCGAGTGTTTCTGGCAGAGCTATCTGCACGTCTGGACATTAGCACTGAGCTGGGAGTAGTTAGATGTCCGCAACAAAATAGGTTGCAAAGATATATTGTGTTACATCATGTACAGACAGAGTGAAAAGCTGACTGATAATGTACCCAGTGTTCAACGAGGTGTTACTTTTTCTTTCCCTCCTTCAAGGTCCGGATTGGTTCCCAGTTGGCTGAATGTTTTCAAACAACTAATCAGTGCTTCTAAGCTTTTCAGTTCACGTATACATTTATTTTGCACACGACGAAAATCCTCACAGGATCGTATCAAATCCTCAAAAGTCCTCTGGTGTTTGAATAATTAGCCACGTTATGAACCGATTGTGCATGAGAAGTCAAATTGTGCCGATCACGCTCGTTTTCAGTACTTCAGTGAACAACTACCTTGAAAAGTCATAAGAACATGATATAACAGGGCAATAGGGGGCAAGCAGCATCGGAACATCAATTACTAAGATCCGCAGATTTTCTTTCTACTATAGCCTTTGTCAACCTCCGGTTATCTCTTCTTATTTATTCAGCTTATTTGGAGAACGATTTCTTTTCGCAGTGTGTATGAACATTTTACTCAAATGTTTGTATTTTTCCCCTTATAGAGCTCTCTGTTTCTGCTACCCCTTAAACCTACCTAAACGTCAATCAATATCAGAGGTGATCAAGAAATCAGCAAGAACAATTGAGGATGTTAAATGATGTTACAGCAAATGTAATTAGGCCCTGGTGCTTCGTGTTGTTCTATAGGAGGCAATAACTGGTTGAAGATCGCCGACCATTCAGAACAACATTTGCGGTTGTTGGTCATTAGCCAGAAGGTAATCCGTTAGGGACCACCCAAATACGCGAGTGAAAGTAGACTTGCATAGGACTCACCACACAAGGACACTCGAGGCGCTAATGACAAGACAACGGAAGTCCCGGCTGTCCAGAAAAGACGAACAGTTTAGAACAGTTAATCTACCGGTGTTTCGTGAGTCATTTGCTTTCTTTACTCTCTCTCTCTTTCCGGGTTACGGGAACATCGTCACTTCTAGCCACCGCGTGTGTTGAATTCGCGTTGAAGGGACCGTTTTTTTTCACTACTGGGTTTCATCCTAATTGCGCTCCGTAACGTTGTGATATATTTTTCTGCCTTCCGGTTAGTAAGCCGGTTGGAAAAAAGTAAGATTTTCACACCACAGTGAACAGATAAATAAGTATTGGCAAACTAGTTCTGAGAGTTTTAATTTAATCCATCATGTATCACGTGATATTTAAAGAAATTTTAAACTGTATTTGGAAATAGCTCTATGTAAAACTGACGGAAAATAATTAGTAATATATGATTTTATCAATTATCAGTTATAACCTGCAGTTTAGCTATGAATCTGATTTATAACTACAAAACTAACTATCGAACGAGTACTCATTTTTGGTGAATCATTCGAAGAGTGAGGACCTTTTGCCATTTAATCTCAATTCAACTCACATTCGAATATGGGAAATGATAGTTGTGGTGTAAGTAAGGATCACGCTATGTTGCATCACTGATGTTCATTGTACAGTGAACTGGCACCGCACTTGAAAAACAACGACTTGGGTGTATTGCGAATTTTCTTCATATGTAGTTTTGTAATGCTTTTGTTTCGTTTTACTGGACTTCAAGTCCAGTGCCTCACAAGCACTGATGATGTCACTTTAGCTGGTGGTGAAACGTTTGCAAACGAATTGCCAAGCTCTGCGAACAGGCGAAGCGGTACCTTTGGTTTCCCAACGTGTATACCTCGAACTAGATGGGCATGTCAATCATCACTGAAAGGGTTTGAGGAAGGAATGATCTTCACTTAGGAATCATCACCATCGATTGACCAGTGCTATACAATTCAGGTAAAGTCTAATAAGATGCCCCGAGCCAGCCTGGATAGCGTAAGTGACCGACCTTTCCAAGTCAACAAATTTTAGGAAACGGATTATAGCCAATTCATTCGTGTATAAGACGTCAAGCATGATGTATGGTAAATAGATAAAACTTATAGTCACGGAACGTCTGTCCAGATCACAGTCTTTCGGTACTGTAATGAAATTTGGAAAGGAATAAATGTAGAGTTAAGTTATTCCAAAATTCGGTGGTTCCTAGATTACCTTAAGGGGAGAATGTTGCAGTGTACTAATGACTGGGCCCCGGGTATTGCGAGAGAAAAAAGTTGAAGATATGCTACGTCAACAAAATCTGAAGAGCTAATTCTGTGATAAAACTGAATGGAGGGCAACCGTGTGGTAACCTACAACTGGCTGAGCAGTGAATATGAGTGGTTCATCAACAATAAAAATTACAACAGGCTGAATACTGCCTGAAACTGCCAAAGAAGAAGAGAAAGCCTCAATCCAGTTACAATGTTCAACAAAGGAGGTACCTTGATCTTGTTGATGAAGAGCAAGATGATGTAATGAAACATCTGCTTCATGCTGTGTGAATCCCCCGTTGGCTGAGAAACCTGAAAACACTAACTAGAAAATCAGATTATTCTGTGACAATTTCTGTTACATAGGTTATTTCGTTGAACTCAGTCAATGGATAAAATGGAGCTAAGTAAAAATTAGGACTTGGATACCTGTATTTTAGAGTGATCACGCATCCACCTCATGTTACCACAGCACGGACATGTTGACGCCAGACGAACTTAAAATGGTACTAAACAAATTAAAGATATATTTTGCAAACAGTCAGTCAGTCAATCAGTCAGTAGGTCACTCTGACTGCATGTCAATTTGTCAGTCAATTTCGGAATGTATATTCGTCGTCATATCTGAGCTGGAGCTGCAGTCTCGTGTTCTCGGGAATCATAAACCCCTTGAACAATCAGACTTTGCTCGGTTTGAAAAAGTTCTACATTATGCATTATGCAAATGAGGAATATAGCTTCGGCATCAGAGAAAAAATCTGCAGTCCCCTATACGTAAATATTGACCAGTACAGAGTCCGCATAAACGCTCTGCTAAAGAATAAATTCCCAGAGATAACATCGCTTGCGTTGCTGGCTTATTTGTTTTCGTTGAACGATTCCAAATGTTTTATTCACAGTTACGGTGTTGCTATCTTTGTGCCAGCAAAGATGCTCGATACTATCAGTACTATCATACCGGTAACATAACGCCTAATCAAGGGTTTTGAAAAAACCGAGGCAGTTTTCGTACTCCTGGACTAAACAACGGAGCTGATTACGGCCCAAGGTTTATTGTGAAAGACCTGAAACTATAGACTATTGGTGTATGTCTGGTGGACGTTTTCTGACTGTGGTGCATTCCATGTACCCTACCCCACCCCCAGAACGATATTGTTTAGCATCTGAAAGGCATCAAAACAACATTAACTGCAGAAAAATAATTTGCGGCACTGCTCTTCTTCTAAATGACATCTATGGCGTTATAGGAAACGTATATAAACACCACATGGTTAGCGCCTAACAAAAACATTTTTTAAATTGTTTGCTGTAACAGATTGCTTAACTGCCTTATGTAAATAGGTAAATAATTAAATATTTTGATAGGATCATCGTTAGATGAACTGACTGCGATTCTCCCTCAAGTGTATATAAAAAAGATGAAGCGAATTCAACAACAAACTCGATACCTATATGAAAATGGTTAGAAAACTCAATTACCACCATTGTTTATACACACAGATACGGATTAGAGACACTCTCTTCACGTCACATCTGGAATGTCATAACACTGGAATCCGAGAAGACCAAATTACAAACATGTGAAAACTTGATTATCCTTCTTTCTGCCAGCGTGAATTCTGAGGTGGATTTCAATAAAGTTATGCAATAGATTTTCCACGTCCGAGATTGATTGAGGCCACAAAAACTGCCATGTCTGCCCAGCATGGGCGTGCTACGCAAGGTAAGTGCATTTTCATAAGTTTTCATAATGAATTCCTTCATTACAGTAGAACGGAAGTCACTCCAAATTGGGCGGTTAACTGGTCACGTGAGCAGTAAATCGATTTAAACCGAACTAGTTTATCTTTGCATGCAATGTAAAGTAATATCCTGAGGGAAACTTTATAATTCCAATTGTACTCCTTATCGGACTCACATATCCAAAACTGGTGATAGTCACAATAAACATTCCCTTTCCGGTTTCTCTATTTTCGGCAGCCTTGCCTCCCCCCCCCCCAAGTCCTCCAAACCCATATATATATATATATATATAGGGGCATTTTGGCAGTAAACTGGAAGTTTATTCAGGCTGGAATGTTTCTCCCAAAGAGCTAGGTAGATAGATAAACAGGTCGAACCCACAGAATAGTCAACAGACAGAATCACTTGTTCGTTCACGGGCACTTATGGAAAGAATATACGGGCAACCCATTCGTGCATAACTTGTAGATAGGGGCAAACATAGTACAATTTTGCAGGCCAGTCGCCTCGCTTGTTTATGGCAAACGTAGCGAGATAGAGAGGCATGCAAGAGAGTAAAAGTGCTGAGGTCATGCACACCGCTGGCCGCTTTGATTTTCGGTCAGCGGACCCCAGTCCCAGTGCGGGAATTCCCTCCAGCGGTCAATTCTGTCCACTGAGAGTGTTTGTAGCGTTGTTTGCATCGTTGACCTTTTGCTAAATTAAGGCAAAACCACTTTTCACCAATGACAATCCCATTTACTGTGACCCTAGAGACCAATTCGTGAATTCCAGGGGTGGAGGAAATATAGGCTGTGAGCACCAATCACCCAGATGCGAAATTACTTTGCATTGTAGCAACTCAAATTAGATCATTTGAAACGCTTCACAGTACACTGCCCGAACGAGAACAAGTTTTTATCGAACTACAGTAGTCAGCTGTTTCGTTTGAAAATCAGCAATTGGGTTTCATGGAAAATAGATATCACAAAGCGCGATTAGTTATCGAGAAGATGTTCCGCTCATTCAGAAACACCTCTGTTTTATCAGAGTGGACAATTGTTCAAGCTATACACTCAGACTTTTGTGATGCATGCATCCTTGGATTACGTATTAGTTTTAAACACACCTAATCTGCGAATGAAAAGAATAATAATGTATAATCAAGCCATCCGAAACGGCTTTTGGGGTTTTAATCATCTGTTCGATATTTCGAGAAATTGGAACTACCAGGTGATTCGTTAAGCCGGAAAAATTGCTGAGTGGAAATTCCAGTTGCGGTTCATTCTCACTTTCAACTAATGAGACGGTGTCAAATGAAAGTAGGTGCTGCAAACTCACAGATCCGTTCGCACTCCTTTCTGCATCGTTTTGGTGTATTTGTGGTGCGCAAAGCCAGCCGCTTTGTATTGACCTTTTGCTGTACATGGAAAACAAGTCCCAGTTGTCAGTCGTTGCAAGAGGAACGTAACGGAAGGTGACAAGTCACATTTGTTTGCAAAGATGTCGATTTTGTGGGTTCATAGTCATGCATTCATACCACACAACTTGCAGCACTGTTTAAACAACTGTGTAAGTTATCGAGCAACTAACCAACATATTGGTCTAATTGATGCAAGCAGGACACTAATAACATGACGCGATGTGTTGAACTAGCGGCGTGCTCATCTGACCGGTGCGCAGGAAGGAAGTAATCCTGACACGTACCTGTCAACGGTAATAGCAAAAAAACACCATCCTCTCACGTTGCCCATACGAAACGATCGATCTGACGCGATAAGAACAACAATCCAAAATAAATATAACCATAGTAGCAATATTTTCACTTCTGATTAATATGGTTCGGCTCACCACCACAGTCGTTTGCTCTTCTTTGCTTGTCAGATACTACTGGCGATCCCTCGGGAACAGGGCAGTACGAAAGACCTTAGAGATTCATTTTGAAGCGTGCTAACTTAGGTCACGGTTTTATAGCAGAAGAATTTTATCTTTAAAGTCGGCATTGCTTTGTGTGCAATGTTTTTCCCATTAATTTTAAATGGCCATTCTAACGGTTGTCTTAAATGGATGCCAAAGGTGTGTTGTGAGGTTATTGTTTGCTAGTAATTTTATTGATTGTCTAAGGCTTCATGCCATCTACAAAGGGTTAGTCCCCATTTGGAACAATTTTACATTTCGTCTGCTTTCATATGGCCCATTGATTTACATATAGGTTCGCTCCGATGCACTTATCAACAATCCACTAATCGATGTGCTTGGATTAACCCTTGGAATGCTTGCTCTAGTGGAAAGAAGGTGAAGACAAATTGTATTATGTACCGGTTTTCAAAAAATCCCTCCGTCGGTTGCAGTCCCTAATGCACATATCTAAAGATGGACTTCCAGAGTAGACTGTAAATGTTGTGTATTCCTTGACCACAGTCGGCTTACATCAATGAATTCATTTCTGTACGCATCACGCCAGTTTCTTACGCTCTGGCCAACAGTGACTCATTCGCACCGTAGAGCAGTAGAAAAGGGAACAAAGTCAGCTAAGAAAAAAGATGAGTATGGGGAACACGAAGAAAACAACGGTTCTCTGGTGTTTTCCTTTGGAAAAGGAAATAATGGAGTTTATAGTCATTTCGAGGAGAAAAACGTCTTGTTTTTCAAAGCATCACTGAAGAGAGCTGCGTTACAGCACAAAGAATTTTCATACTGGGATACATAATTATCGATTATCAAAAGCATCTTATAAGTCTTTCGAGAATTTATTTCAATACATCATACATTATTATACATTTATCAACAAGCAATTATTTCCAAATAAGTGTACCAATGTGTTTTCCCCGTTCTACTTTATTGTTCACCTGTTATTTTTTCTAATCTCCTCAATAAAGATTTTAAACTGTTTCGACGTGAACTAACCATTATTAGCCGTCTCTCCTCAATCTCGCTGAAGGGGTTTGTAGCTGACCTATGAGAACGTCAACTGAATGTATGAGAAAAAATTGCACATAAGATTCTCATCGACTCCACATTTTCGCTACACTCAGATCTTACTTCTTGTTATTCGCATCCTTCAACTAAATCCCATTATCGTTGTGTTCCCTCTCGAATTAACATTTATCGTAACCCTACAGTACCCTCATTAGCACGTATTCTAGTTAACAAAGAACAGGTTTTCACAGATTTTGTTAAGAGGTTTGGGATTTTAATCTCTTTTGTTTCCTTAGTATTTTTTCTCTCTCGCTCAAACTTGTGTTTTTAACTGAAATGTAAGCTTCGTGCCTGCAGAAGTTATCACAATACAATATAAAACAATATCAGTGACTTCCGTGAGGCATCGATCAAGAGAAATAAATACATACGGGCATTGATCTATCTCGCACAACACCCAGACTTTCATCATATTAATTTCACCCAACGCTTAAACTTTGGAGCCTCGGTCACCGGATTTAATATGCTATGGCCCCACATCAAACGCATCATATCTGAAATAACAATAACGTGTCCTCTGGTTCTAGGGGCACAAACGCCATTAAAATTCATGATTTGAGGATTCTGATGACGGTTGACGTTACATCCGTTGTAAAATAAGTCTCAGAGGAAAAAAACATCATTGAAATTTATTTATTAAATGACTCATAGGTATAATACAGGGATGGTACTCTCATTTTGGTTATGTACTTTTTACTCTTCCTAATTTTGAGTAATGCAACTAGTTGCTTTTGGGTGGAGTCAAATCATTTGTCAATTTCCTCCGCAACCTGACCACTGATGACCACTGTCAGCAGTAGCTAACTTATCCCTGTGTTCGAAACAGGTAAATATGCTTGATAGCATTCGAATCTCAAGTGCTGGACGGTAATTGAGTGAATAAATTATTGAAATTAACTCAGAAAGAAGCTGCATTAATGTGTAAAAATGTTTAATGATGTGTAAGTCTTTCTACGACCATCCTCTTATCACGATAGGATCGGTTTTATTTCTCTTGGTTGATGTCTTTACGGAAAAAAGTCCCTTGATTATGCAATAAATTGCGCTTATGTTCACATCAAAACGCTTGCACAAACCAGGTACTGATACGCCGGATTCATGCATTCCCCGAATAAGCCACCTCTTGGCTTAATCGATTTGCCAAAAGCTCTCGGATGTTTTATCCTGTTTTCAACACTGACATTGCGAAACACTGATTTAACCAGCTATATATCTCAAGATCAACTCCTGAGGATCGACTTTTCTATACCTTTGAATAGACTTTGGTTCCTTTGGAATGAGGTATTTTCGTTAGAAAATTTTTATTAGGCTATTTAGAACACTTTAATTGACCAGGATAAACTCTCATGAAGCACCAATCATTTATTATTGGCGACGGTGGTCAAGTGGCTAGGTCACCAAGTTATGCCCCGGAACTCCCGGGTTCGAATCACTCCACGGCCGCCCGTCTTCTCTATTTCTGTATTTCCCCTGGCAGCCTTTGTCTGGTCGCAGCTCCCTTCTTGAAAGCTGTACTAATTCATACCCATGAGACTTTTTCGGAATTTTCGTCGACCATATATCACGTGCTTTTGGAATGAAAATGAGGTCTTACCGCAACGCTTAGACGAGCTGTACATCCAAGATTTTTGAGACACCGTCAAAAGCATGCGCAGGTCATATGCTCGAAACCCTTCACTGATGAACATTTGCGCTTCTGTGTGACTCAGGCGATCGATCACAGCCTCACCCCAATCGTGATTGTATTTAATGAAAAATTGAACAGACAGATCGCAGTTGTGAATGATGTCATTAGTTTCATACAGTAGTAGAAACTTGACACTAAAGAGTATACATTTGGTTTACAGTGGACACAAGTTTGCTAGTTACGGACCACATGACGCTTTTATCTGAACCAAGTTCTTCTCCAGGTATTTCCTATTATTTTGCTATTTAATCTCCAACTCATTATAATTTGCATTCAAACGTAACTGGTGTGAATCACAATTTGCTTGGTCTTGTAATGTGCAAATGTGGACAACTAAAAGCCCGAACAGAATTACCATGGGGGGGGGTCATTACTGCTCATCAAGTTGGCACATCCAGTGATTTGTTTTGATGTCACTTATATTTTTGTTCTCATAGATATATATTTTTTCAACTGATTGCTAGTTTACATCTTGGAAAATATCTACAATGCTTCAAAGGTGAAATTTATTGAGATCATGTTCTTACGGCAACGAAGACACAATGGCGATTCCCTACAAAATGTTTGCTCTACGCTGATAAAGAAAATAGAATTTATGCATTGATTGACTTCGTGAATTAAAAACGGTTAGTCGATATCATGTACTCCAAACGCGATAACCGATTATTCCATTAGAATGTATTCTGTCGGCTTATCAGAATGTTGACAACTGCAAATCGAAACACAAGAATTCGTCATCTGTAAAGGTGAGTTATTACTGTGATGGGAATTCAACCATTAACTCACGTGGCACTCATCAATTTAAATATGCTTAATCTGGTTTCAATGATAAAAACAATGATATGTGGCATTTTATGGATGAGGCTTTAGACTGATTGGAGGATTCTGTACTTTTCAGATTGTTTGGTGGTCGTCAGTTGTTGGAGGTCGTCAGCACGACATCACCGAGATNGTGTTTGAATTTTGCCGTTACTACCCATCCCGAGGTAGTGTTCTTTTATTTGCATTTCCCTTATGGAAAATGTGTCGAAAAACTGTATACTCCACCATTAACCAAGGGGTAAAGCGTGTGGCATTATTTTCATTATCGGGAAGTTATTGGTCAGTAATCTACGAAATAAACTATTTGAATTGTCATTCTCGCTTGTCAGAAACGGCACTATCTTACATTCGTGTACACTCGGAGAGGAAAATCGAAGACGAAGGAGTGATGACCAAATTTATTTGGTTCACGAAGAGGTATACACTAGCGAATGAGACCACCGCTTATGCGGGGGTAGATGGCTCCGTGTGTGTGTGACGGAATGATTTACGATACTATGACCTAATGTGATACCAAGGATCTTAAAACCGATCGTTAGTGATAAAGAGGAATTGTGGTTTGAGCCACGCTTTGTTTTAGTTTTATAGTTTGCTATAAAGTCGTTAGAAGTGATTTTGACTTTATAGTCGTTGCAAAAATGTACCTATGTTTCCCAAGAAGTTTCGTGGATTTGAACGGTCGGAATAGTGCGTATGATTGTGAACCTGGTAATATTCATTTTACTATGGTCTTAAAATTGTATCGATCAAATGCAAATTGCGTTGATCACCCTCGTTTTAGCAGCTGTATTCTGAATTCCGTCTTTATACGCTTATATGACAAGATATATCGGTCCGCTATTCTTGCTCACACCGTTTAGGGATCCTATGTAGAAAGGTTGACCACTTTTCGTCGAGATAAAGCATTTGAACAGTCAAGTGGTTAGCATTCAAACAGAGATAATCTTCCATACCTAACTTCCAATACGTAAGTGAGAAAACCTATTAATATCATGGTATGTGAGACTTCAACTCAGGTTTCGCTGGATCCCACATAGCTGTCACGAATTCATGTGGATAAATCTGGTAAAGTATACTCAAGTCATTTAGTATTAATATGGAGTATGTTGCTAAGGTACAATGGCTTCAAAGAGATCAAAGGGTTAAGGTGTCGGATCATCGCCAATTAGTGCTTGCGTTCGATTTCTTAATAGATGACGTGGATTCACGGTGTCGCTGATTTCCAACTAGGATGTAAGACGTTGCGGCGACTATTCCTGGAATTAGGTCACGGAATCTGAGCCACAACAGTGCTTGGACTCACATACCAGCACAGATATTAGGTGTGACATAATTACCTCAGGTGCAATATTGATCTAAACATAGTTGTCAATTTGCACAGGAAACCATGAGTGTTAGCAATGGTTCAGTGATAAACAAAAGGGTTCCAGAAAACTTTGAGTTGTACAGAAAGAGAATAAGGCAGGCTTTTACCGTATAGATTACACTAAATTTGAAAGGTAGTCAAGTCTGTCGGATACTATCTGACACCCACTGCCTACTTCCAAGCTTCCATTGTTACACACGAAACAAGTGGATTCGGTTACATCGGCGGAGTAGTTTGCCCTAACAAAATTCATTTTTGAATTGTGTCAAGTTTGGGTTGACAACCGAATGGCATGAGTGCTTTTGTACAACGCACGCTGCACGGGGCTAAGCTACAAGGCTACCCCGATTGCACTGGTCTTTTCACATTTGAATCATGCAATGCACTTGCCGAGGTAAGAACTGATTGACAGATTTTTCTTTAAAATAAACAGAATGAACCTATAATGCTGTTTAACTTGTTAGAAACATGTTGTTCAATAGATTGCAGTCTTATGTGATAGAATTTCCTAAAGTCACATAAAAGACGTACATCTACCAAACGAACTGACTCTAGTATATTTAATTTATTTGTCACCCCCAAATGATGGGATTTTAAACGCATTCATTTGAACGCGATGAGTTATCCACAGTTTGTAAAACTGTCTCACACAACCTCTCTAGGCAATTATTGTGATGGGATAGCGGAATTCAATGATCAAAATCTACGTTTTCCCCCTAACTGTCACTTGAAGGATTGCTCAACACTCGTTGAGGCTTGGTGCAGATGACTGGCAAGAGAACAAAATTGATTGCTATTTTTTATGCGGGCTCTGTTGTTGACAACTTGTGTGAAAAGGTGATAGTCCCGGATATGGGGCACAAATCGACTCAAAACTAATGAAGAAATATGGTTTGAAATGCACACTTATCATGATCCAGAAAAAATAGAATTCGATATGTGTTTGTTTGTTTGCCGAGTGCGAAGGCCGTAAAAGCTTTTACGAGTTGTTGATTAGATGTTTTATAGGTGTAAAACCAGTTACAGATTTATATCACCAAACAAATCCCTGACAAGGAAAATTATCATTAAAACGAATGATCGCGTAATTGACTAAAATTTTCCCCGAATTTAAGTTCCTCCATCTAGCGCACATACACGGAAAAAAGAAGTGTTGCGAGAGGAGACCCGGTCAGTTAATTTGGACGGTTGATTTATATGCAATTCAGAAGGAACAGAACATACAAAAAAGTGAAAATTGACGTTCTCCTGTCTGTTACACTTTATGTGGTGTACGGTTGGGGGTATGGTAGTGCATCCAAGATCGATCGTAATGATTTGTTCTGAATAACGATGTAACACAACAAAGTAGAAGCTACACCGTGAAATATTTTATATTATTAGGCTTTCAATTTGACCTAACAGAACCGCTTAAAGTTGTATTACGTCATTTCAAACAACAATTATTAGCCGTGTATGAAGCTGTTTTGGTCGCAACACTCACAGTGTCCCCCCAACCAATATCATCCTTTTCAACCAACAGGCACGATATTCCTATGTGTAGTATTACTTAACTACAAGATATTTACGAGATTTATTCCCAATATATTGACCTAATCTGATTGGGGCAATCTCATTGTCTGTGAGCTGAAACACGCGGTTCCCTGTGGATGTCTGAAGTGTGTTATGAACCAGTCACGGTGCACGTAGACAGCAATTGTGAACCTTCAAGAAGTTAATGGTTAATTCCCGATGAGACACGTAAAAAAAGACAGTAGTGAGAATACAAATTCCGAATTCTCCACCCACCCCATACCACTGTCGATCTCGGATTCGACATAAACGCTTCCATGAGGTTTGTGGACCAACCCTTGATGAATGTGTGTTATCAGTTGTCTGTCTATTTCACTTGCAACCCCCCGCAGTAATATGTAGTGCATCACTGATTAGTGGCACTGTGAACAGGCATTGCACGCACAATAAAAGGCTGAGTTACGATTGGTAGTTTCCAGATGCTCTCTGGAACCCGCTATCCCGTTGCACAGCCTGCTCGTTGCCCCTCCGCATAGTAAAACGTCCATTCCTAGGATACTGGAGTTTGGAATCATAATGCGCTGTCTGGAGTTTCGATCGACATTAAACTGCATGAGTAAAATATGAATGCGAGCTCCATCACAGTAACACCAGTGAGATTACTCCAACCAATAGTAGCGAGTCGAACGTCCAATCCGACTTCAGGAGATTAGCAGCAATTGCATAACTGGATCCAGCTGAATGTGAGAGGATGTTCGTGGTTTGTATGTCTTTGGGACTTGGGATTTTATGACTCTTTTTAATAGTCGTACTTGTCTACACAGGGTGGGAAACGATACAGATAGAAACGCGACAACGATGTATTCATGTGGAATAGCTCCAAGCAGAATGTCCGAACAATTATTCACTTGGTGTTTATTGTTTGACTATCGATTGGGAATCCTGTTTTGTTACGTTAATTTTGGTAATATATTTATTTCTTTACAAACGGACGCACATTATGGTGAATTCCTGCCAATATATTCACTATATGTTGTAGACATTGAGCACGCAGCTGCTGATTAGTTTTACCACACCAAATTGTCCCTTCTATCCTACATCAGTCTCAGTAACCTGACTCACGCATCCACTAGAAGACCTTCATTCTAAGTCTCTTAATCAATCACTATCCCGTAAATTTTTGCACTACTATTTCCCTGCTAGCATAACAGCGTCAACTTGTGATCCATATGAAACCTAGGATGTACCCCAATTGCGGACATTTTCCTTCCACGGTGCTAGAAGACCTTTTGGTTTACGAGTGTAACCTTTCCCCGGAAAATTAGTGTTCTAATGAGGACATTAATTAAATTTGTGACAGATGGTATTTCTTTTGATGGGCCGAAGGGTGCAACATTTCTAATTGGTGTTCGTAAATGGTCAATGTTTGACATTTGTTAAGCTGTTATTAAATTTGTTCTGCAATATGGCTTGATATCAACGTTTACTCTCAAATAACTTTGTCAGGAGTAAGAGAATTGCACATTCGAAAATGAGGGATTCACCTTCATTCATGCAACATGTTTGTATATTAAGAGTGAAATGAGAAATCTAGATTGGTTTGACACAAACAACTGTGCTGTGCTGCCCCGATTTTCAGATAACGCTCTACATGCTACATGAGATTAGCAGAGGAGTCGATTCATTCATATATAGTGTACTTAGACATCTAAGTACACTGCATATGAACGAATCTGCTAATCTGCTAATCTCATGTAGCAAATCAACATTAGACGTCTACTTACAAATGTATGTGGCGTAAAATCACACTGTTTTGCGGGTATAAATGAATGATTCCCAGTTCTTGAGATTGCCACATTCAATCATCCAAATTCTTTAACAGTTTATGGTTGCTCTGCTCCGAGGTTACCTAATGTGTCTTCCTCGTTTGAACTGACCATTCCTGTGGAGTGTTCTATTCAGATGTTCATTGCAGCCTAATCGTGTTTTCAAACTGTAAATGGCCGGTACAGAACCGAGACATCTTTTTATTAAGACTACCAATCACGATCAAATTGACCCAGTTCCGAGGATATAACAAGAACTTCGTTTTCATAATTTTCCAGTCGAATGTCTTCCTTACTGCTAATTCGAAATTCGTACAGTTATCGGTTCTGCCACCTCTACGTGTAACTCCCACTGTCCAAGATTAAGTCTGTCAGTTCGTAGACAAAATACTGTTGTATATATTGCTTACGCAAAACAAGCAAGCACATATATACTGCGTTTGTAAATCCTTGTGAACGGACATGTACAGATAAACAGGGTCTATTCAAATCTATCTGTGCATGCCCATTCCCCAGGATTCGCAAACCTCATGTGGTAATAGTGTGCTCGTTTCTTTTACGCTAGCGATGGAGAGCAATAAACGAGGGGCTAACATCTTGTTCCCAATTCTACTAGTTAGTTTTGTTTGCAAAGTACTGATAGAGCGAAATGCATATATTTTACTTCTCTAGACAATATGTCTGCCTCGTTCTCATCCACTTTAAGAATTGCTAACTATTAATATTCCACTCCTGTCTTTCCCAAACACTTGAGACATTACATCTCTCAGCTCTGTGAGGAGCTTAAATTAGAATAAATAAACGGTCAACTACCCCATTGAACAATCCACCCGTACTACAAGCTGTCGCCCTATCAATCTGTTAACTGTTACTTTGCTTGTTCGACATTTGAAGCGAGCTGAAAACATTGCATTTCTCTCCCCGTCTTCAATCAGTCCGAACGAAAAACTTACAACACCAACAACCCGAGGTGCAGTGTTACACACATCCGATCTTAATCTAGATGGTTGCATCGAATGAATCTATACCCAGAAGAGATTACCACTCCTGTCTGAGTACACATATAGATCAGATACAAGACAATGAACACAGTCAGTCAGATGAATTGCTAGTGTTACAACTGTAGGCAATTTTCGCTCGTGTAAACATACTGCGACTGTTGTTTAAGAACTAGAGGGACCTTCATTTCACTCTCCCTATTTCCGATCTTTGGGTCTGATAAGAACAGTATTGCAGCACTTCGGTTTCCTCGACCACTTGATCGCTAGTCCACTGGATGGCAGATACTTCATTTTTGTGAATCGTGGCCCCACCATAGTCTGGCATACTTCCCAATTTCCCTTGTCAAAGAGCAACATTTTCCAAAGCACATATAGATACTGGTCTAAAGTAGAGAAAATGCTGTCTTACAGAACCCACCCGTCCCATACATTTGTCTGTCTGTCTTATTCTTTCACCCACCTCAACCACGGTGTGACATATCATATATCGTGTATATTCAAAATGAGAAACGGTTTGATCTGCTGCCCGGTGGCCAATTGGGTAGTATGCTTGCTTTCTATCTGTCAGGCCCTTGGTTCGATCCCCAATTGGGTCGACGGATTCGCACTGCTGATGAGACCCAACCAGGTCGAAACAGCGCTTGCCTGCTTTTCAGCTCCCATCTCATTTGCACGAAGAATTCATCATATAAACAAATCTAATCCTCAAATACTCTCAAACATATATATCATAAACTATTTGAAACCGTATCTTACACAGAGTTGGTTGTTGAGAAGTGAGTTTTATTTGAACTATTCAGTTCACACAGTTGGCGGTTTTTTATTTTTCGACATGAGGTGATTCTTTTATCTTTATTCTTCTGTTAATGGAAAGGGGATATTTGTATTCACCTGAAAGATTATGTATACATAATTCAATCGAGCTTACATATAAATAATGCAGGGGTTATCGACTCAAACATGCTTTTCAGTATGATACGTTGTGTGTGGGTTTACCTCGCTTTTAAAATTTAATTCCGTTCTTATCTACACGGTCGCGCGTGACTCAATCTCATGGTCATAATATACTCGTGATTTAGCGGCACGAAAGGTAACAAACAGTCCTTGATGATCGCATCCCATCACACTCGTGAGTAACCAGTGGAAATAATTATTTTCTCCATATCCATTATCAGATGGTGTAATAACTACAATCATACCGGTCTGGCGGGTTGTTTGGAATAACGTGTGGCTCTTTCCCTAAAAGGGCAAACGCACAGAAGAAATACGGATGAACCATACCGGTGGCTTCAAACGTTTCTTTATCCAGATCTCATTCCGTACAAAATTGGATGCATTAGATGAATCAGGCCAATGGGCATTCCGCAAATACCATGCACAAAAACTATTAACAAGAGTAAATTGACACTTACCGTTTAAAACGAAGCGTTCGTTGAAAAGGAGTATTTTGATTTAAGCATATTCATAGTAGGGTACGGGTTTAGTTTCATTGATCTACGGCCGTATGAATGTCAGTCGTAGCTGGATTAGAAACGCCTACCTAGCTTCCTACCTATCCCATAGTGTATGGCATATGTTGCCTTGACAACTGACAATCACTGTTGGGCTGGTCACGTCAGTAACTTGCGTCAGCGACGATAGGAATGACTCATTCAGCTCTACTCATTGACGCCCGCACGCTTGCACGCACACCCACACACAACACATGCACACATACGTGCGTTGCAGGGAGTGCCAAGCTCGATGCGCATCAGATAGACAACGAAGGTTGATTTCGCGCCAGACAGTAGTAGTAGCAACTTACTAAGGGTGACATTCAAACAAATACCCGATTATGGAACATTCACTTCATATTGTTGGAACGAAAAGAATAACATACAACAACGGAACTGAAGAAAAGATAAATGTTACGTAGAAGTAGCTATTATTTGATTATGAGATATACACGAATAAAAAAGAATCACATTCATCATTCCATCACTTGCTTTTACTTTACTTTTGAGCGACTAACTCATACGGAAGGACCAATGGGTTTCTTCAATGTGTCTGATGTTGGCAACCCACACGTGACGATCGACACTAAGGTTGGCGCAATGAGACTCATTCCGGTTTCCAATTCATTTGGTCTCTAATAAGCCCAAAGAGGTGTGTCTACAATAGGCAACGTGGCTGGTTTGGAACTACGTGGTTTATAGATCAACACAGAAGTTACCATCATAATTTACCATGGTATCCGACACAGGGCTTTCATCCGCAATGGCTGCACTGTGGCTGGAGTGCGAGTTGAAGCACGAGCTATCCAATTATAACCTAATAAATGACGGTCAAAAAAAAAGAAAAACATCACAACCGCTGATGAGAGATCACACCAGCGGATTGTTACTTGACAGCTGATTTTCCGTAGTTATCAGTTTGTGTCAGACAACATTTACTCAACAGTGTTAACACATCCATTGAAAACCCTTTGGTATAAGTTGGAATTCTAATGAATCAGAGCAACAACTCATTCCATAGCTGTAATTTTTTCGACAATCAAACGTCTTTAGCAGTCTGTGAACACCCCCTTGATCCATTGCGGTTTACTGACAAACCTGACAGATCCACTTTGGACACAATCTCCACGGTCATTCATTTTAACTTAATTTTATGAGGCCTACTCGGAGTTCTATTTTGACTATTATTCAGCATTTCATTCCATTCTTTCATTAACGTTGTTGCAGAAACCGAAATTGCTTGAATGCTTCAAACAAATGTTAGCTTGACTATATATTTCACTGATAGAGCACAAACCAATAGACTTGGAAAGGCTTCATCTAAACCTTCGGTCGACAACCCCGGAGTGTTTTAAGGAGCTGCGGTGGGCCCATACTCATTGTCCAGGTGTTAGTTTTGAAATGACTTGAGGTTGTGGAATGCCCACGCACTCCGGGTTCTTGCAGCCCAGTGGAGGGATCAGAGATGCACGACAGGATATCCCTTGACTGGTACTGTTGCAGCGGAAGACGATACAAGGCTTTGCGGGTGACGAACGAACAGCGGTAAGGATGCGGTACACGGGTTGGTGAGGAAACAGAAGCAGACAGGTCTTCCATGGGTCAGGGGTAATGTTAAGCATGCTAGGCAGAGCTAACAAAACGCCATGAACCAAACATTTTCAGTGAGATACAAGCACTCACGATAAAATATTATTGTCGCGGGTACCAAGCGTTACACTGACACCCTTCCCACGAAGATCACTATTCTCAGTGTTCACACACGCAAGGTGAAAGAGAGTAGGTGGGCAACGAGGGACTATCCTGTCCGCGACGCAGAATGCAACAAAGCGGGCAAAGTCGATTACTTACGGCATGGACCCTGCTCAACACAACGCAGAAGCAGAACGCGCAACGGCTGGGAGCGAACGAGAACTATATTAATTGGTATATTCGTAACACGTTGATAAGATCGATAACAACGAATCAGTAACTTTAAACGAGAAGCAATTGTCGGTCACCGTTTAGGAAACGTTCCAGGGTTGTTTGGACGCCGGTTAAAGCCTGAAACGGAAGGAGGGAGGGAACTCTGTTTTAGGGGATGTGTCACCCAGTGCACTTTAGGTTCCATTACAGTTGTACTGCGCCAACTCATTTATTCTCCCTCCGATCTGTGCTCCATCACCCATAATTTGTCCCAAAGTCAGTAGTTTTTCTTGCAGTTGGTCTAAGTTTCTAACCAAGGAAATGTGTTGAATGTTTAGTTTTTCACGCTCCTCATTCCCGTTTACCCGACAGTGACAGATAAAAATCCTTTATTCAGAGTGAACTCTGTCAAATATCTTATGGGAAGTAATCCTCGTTGTTCAAGCCACATCCACAACTGCATCGGAAAACTGCGATGCCCTTCATTTCATATTCGACAGCTCAGGCAGTTTCGCTCTTCCACTCAGTTATTTCCACCTTTGTGTGTTTCCCCATCTCACTTTATTGTTCTATACCTATTTGATCTGACTTACTACAACAAAATTTGAATGCTTTACGCGTGTATGAACTATTATTACCCGCATTTCTTCCAATTATGTAAACAAATTAATTGTGGAACTTCTAGATTATCATGAAAATTTCTATCAACTTTTCAGGTAGAATTTCCGCAGAACGTATCCACCCATTGTTCACAGAACTGATAGGTTAGTTTTCCTCCCTAGTCACACGCTCTCAATTCTGACAAATGCCATCGAGTATAAAATCTGATTGAAATTTATCTATATCTTAGTTTGCACGTTTATTTTTAAACGAAGATAGGGAAAGAAGATTTCATCTTAACCTCGGAATATGAAATCTGTCTAGGCTGTCTGTAAACATTTTTTCAGCGTTCCCTGTGTTTCGTGTGATTGTTGATATCCACAGTCATTTTGTTAATGAAATTTCAGCTCCATTTCTTCGAAAAGCTACACAATAAAACGTCCCGCGATCATTCATTGTTCCTTTGGCAAGCCCGCCAGAAGAACTAGCTAGCTATATACTCTAAGCTGCGTAATTGAAAAATCCAATTTCAGTGAGCGCACAAGGACTCGTCGAATACAGTCTCCTCTTCCAAAGTCGCAGGGTCATCAACTGTCACTTCCCAGCGGCCTGAACATTATTGATGTGTCTGTCACCTTTGTTACGCTTTTCCCAAGGGCAATTTATTAAACTGGAACAAGCATCTTGACGTCCGATTACCGAGCACCTTGTTACCCGTTCCTACACATAATGATTCCGCCGGTGTTGTTTTCTAATTCACCAATTTGTGAGCCCACAGCAAAATATGTGCATTATTTTCAATTCTAAAGAACAGTTCAGATCACAAATAAAAATACATTCACATCGAGATTCGTGAATTCGTTTACAAACACCTTTTATCGTTCATCCTTAATTAAGTCATACATACATAGGGAACATGGAACACCTTCAGAAACCTCGGCTTCCCAATAAAGATCGAGAAAGACCAAACACTGTCATTCTTGGACATCATTCCTGATATCCAGAACGCAACCGACGGTTCGAAAGATGTGTACGCTGCAAAGTGTAAGCCAATGATTATTGCCGAAAACACCGCGACGAACAACCTTAGTACGTTTTTGTCAACAAGAGTTTATTGCACACCAGTCACTTGTCTGGATGGCATAACCCATCTTCACTTATTTCACTCCATTATGAGCCAGAATTACACAAGTTTGAGTTCGCATCTAATGCAATAATCAATCGATTTCGGAAAAAAGAACCACCCGATGAATTTTTAGGGATCGGACACACCTTTGTGTAATTTGATGCACAAAGACGTTTAACTGCATCACGTGGGGCGTCGATGAAACCCAAGACGGAGGTACCTCGTGAACTGTGTCAACAGACACAACGACCACTTACAATGAGGAAAAATGCAATCTTTTATTAATTCAACGGTGGACTGGAATGGACCAAGAGGTAAGAATGAATAACACCATCGAAGACATTTTATGTGTGAATGAACAGAAAGGAATCACCAATCAGGTACAAGTTCTGAAGACGTAACCTCGGTTGCCGATGGACCCTCGGAGACAAATTGTCCAACACGAAAAGAGTTGCATACGAATTTTACTATTTTCTTGATCTTCTTATTTTGCAGTTAGCAGCACATCCAGTGTTGTATTCACAGAATCGTAAATAATCGAAGGAAGATTAAAGTCTTTGGGGCTAGTTGCAATCCAAACACTGGTTGTGCCCCAGGGACAACTGCTAAATATTGATAGATGGGAATCTTGACCTGAAACGTTTTGCCCGTTTGAGTTCATCAATGTTGGTCATGAGATAAAGCAATCTCTATCGACTACGTTGCTTGTGGATGACTTGAATTTTCGATCATGGTTTACAGGGAAACCGTACCGTTGACCATAGAAAAATATCCTATTGTTCGAATAATCGCCAAAGTTCAACTGATTGTTTGTCAGAAGAAGGCGCGATCGGGTTGCCTGAAGCTAAACGTTCATTTTCGCGGTTAGGCACATCACACAGACAAATTAATCACTCATAGCTCCACCTTGCGTGACCATATCATTGTGGTCGACAACTAAATTCAAGAAAGTTTATCATACCACATTCTATGTCTGTAGCATTGTTGCTCATGGAAATTAAAACTTATTATATCCGGGTTCAAAACAATTTTTAATTTTCAACAGAAAATCGTTATTCTTGATAATAGCTTATTTCCTGGACCAGAATCGATCATTTAAGATGTTTCAAACAATGTTTGTTACTTTTGTCAAACCATTTGAACGCTAATTCTGGGTTCGATTGTACACCATAGATTATCAATCACTCGATACAAAATATGCTGGAATAAAAATGAAAGTACCATACTGCTATCGATAAGAGAACGAAAAATGAACTCTCCTCCAAGCGCGTCTTCTTCCTGTTTAATTGCTTTCAGCATGCGGCAGTTGTTGAAATGAGTTAAAAATTGATAATAAATTGATCCTACTCTGATTTTAGATTGCAATTACACACCGAAGGATGATGCGTAATACAAATACTATTCGTTTAACCCGGAAGTGAAGAGCAAACTAAGCTTTGGGTCATGGATCTGAATAGAATGGGGCGAAGGTATAGAACGAACGACTGGTGATGAAAAGGTTCAAACATCAAATATCAGTACCGGTATGGGTAAAAATGGGATACCGAGCGAAGTCTTAGTCTTCAGACAGCTGTCTAGGGTTTTTGTATCAGGTTCTGATCCCAAGCAACACGTAGGAGGTAAAAGCTCGGGAGGGCCGAACATTGACTATGCAACCCGAATTCAACGAGATGTACAAAAATTGAATAATGACCACTGAATAAGAACTTCTCCAATGTAACTCAGAATAACTTTTCAAGCTAGTGTATGCTTGTCTCAAGTGAAATCACACGTTGCTGCTTTTGCTCTAATCAAAGGAATCTCTGTTCCGCTTGTGTTTTCACACTGAATAATCATTTCTATCATATAAATTCGGCGCATTTCTCAAGATGATGGTTTGCTTTACTCCTTCAGCAGCTTAACGGTCAGTGAACCGCTCCGATCTTCCGTCGTTCATCATTTGATGACCGTTCATATTATCTTCCTGTCAGATTAACACTACTCAGGTACTCTCTTTTATTCACAAGCGACAAAAGAAAGCCATTCCGTCTTCGGTGGGACTCATCCAACGGTGCGCACTTCATCCGCGTCCTTATAAAGGCACCGAGAGGCAAGCTGGTGGTGAGCGAGACACCGAATAATAATAATAATAATAATAATAATAATATTAATAATAATAACAATAATAATAATATCACTACAAATATTCCATTTTGTTTAACTTCGAATGGCTTAAAACAGGATGATACACATGACTGTAAACGTAGAAATATACACTTCATATGGTCTGAGTTTGACTATGAAGATTCAACGGTTTTGCGGAAATCTGCCACGCTCGCCAATTAAAGATTCGTTCTCTTTCGTACTATCAACCTCCCCCCATCTGATCCCCATTCCGCATTTTCTTTTAGACCACGGTGTAATCCTTGCTCCTGGACCAGATATTCTGTCCATCTTATGTCCTTTACGCATCACTTAACTTCTACACGCTTAATACACTTGAGTTAACACGATGAAACCTTTTTATTCATGTAATTGATAATTGTCCAGTCCGAATCGGTCTTTATGTCAAATTGTTTATAGAAGCCTGTCCACTTCCCATTGAACTCTCGTTTGAGTTGTTTCAATTTGCTGTATTACACACATTTCAATATGCATTTCCAATGGACAACCTCGTCAAAATGTGCCGACCGATTGTGGTTCATCGGTTTACCCATTTTAGTACGTTGCCCGTGCTTTTGTCGGACAGTGCCCTGCGAACGGTTTGACTAGATATTCTGTTCCTTTTCGTCATGTGTTACTTGCTCTCTGGGCCGTATTGCGCATTGCTTGAGGTATACTGTGTGTATTGTCTATCTGTACCTAATGACACTTGGCTTATTGAAGTTCTATTAGCCTGGACTTAGTGTTCACGTATATATATACTTACATATATACATACATAAATATATATTAATTGTGCATAAATCGAAGCATGAACCTTCCTCCCCACACCCACACCCCTCCCCCAGTATAATCTACCAGTCTTAACTTTACCTTCCCGACCAGAGCACTTGCTTTGCATCATATATAGTCACCAGTGTATCTTACGTAACTTCTTC
>UZAN01039892.1:4126-20804 GCA_900618425.1 Echinostoma caproni
ATGCCGAGCCTTTTAAATCTGAAAGCACAGAAGAATATTTTGCGAAACTTGATGCAAATACTTACAACATGACGAAGAATGGCTAGGTAACAAAGGAACTCCAAGATATTTGACCGAGGGTGATATTTCTGTCAACAGCAAGTTCAGGCTGGTCGCTAAAAGGAGTTTGAAAATGAGTGCGTTTTAAGGCTAAACGGAACATCTACACTCTTATCGAATATGGGCATCAAACATCGCGTCGAAGACCAACCAAACATTTGGTTTAGGCAGTCGGGACTTCGGTTGGATTTGCCCGGATTACTCGAGGGACACCCGACCACCGCGTCCTCAGCACGTGCCAAAGTTAGGAGGGACGGGAAGGTTATTTGTGTACAGAAAAAAATGAATGGAGACAAAATAGCTTCCTGAAAAACCCTGAAGTTAACCTTTAGCAGGGAGGAAGATTTACCGTTACCAAAAGTGAATTGCATCCCACGTGAGAAGTAGTTTGATTGGTACCACTCAACACTTTAGGCACTAGGCCGCATGCCACAGGAAGCTGAATGAGAATGCCACTGTCAGGTAATTCGAAAGTATTCGTAAGATGCCAGCCCTTTATCCAATTAACGTGAAACGAGGTGAACGACATAAGCAACAGCAGCAAGAGTGGAAAGCAGGGGTTTGTAAGCAAATCAAATGAGGAAGGTACAAGAAGGTCACTCTGTTAAGGTGTACAGTTTTGCAAACTTTCAACAGTGCTGATATTCCAATAATCGATCGCTACGCGAAAGACCTCTTTTTGGGGATTGGTGGTTTTCGGACAGCTCTTCAGAAATCAGTGATACTTCCAGATGGCCTGTACAAACTGAACGACACGGACATAGGTGAGGCAAATTGTTTGGCACACCATTTCAAAAGGATCAGGGACAATTTGTTGGATTCGAAGGACTACAGTACCTTCAAAACTTCAAAGGGATGACAGTGTTGTTTCCCTAGAAGATGTAAATGAAGGTGATTTTGAGTTTGGCACAGAAACATTCGTAAATTGACGATTTAATTCCCCAACATCCGGGAAAGAGCTTTTGCACAAGCCACAAACCAGCTTCAAGAGGGACCACAGATAACGACAGTCCTTGTTTCTGATAAGAGTTTCAATGCATATCCGATTTATGCCAAATATTTATTTTTGATTCAAAATAATAGATGGGTACAAGCACTGCGCATTTCAGTCTTACAGGTCTTTTCTTTGCCACGACTAAGCAGGTTTCCAAGGAACGAAGAAAATCTGTCTGTCCGAATGTATACATTCTCAAGTAGGAGGCACAGATCATAACAAAAATTAATATAACAGGTAAGATTTTCACAGCTGTCATGGTTACCAACATTGGAATAGATAGTGGAATCGGTAGAAGAAGCCATGCCTGGTTATTTTGGCAGGGGATCAATTTCTTCTTCTGTTGAATCCAGGCGTAAAATGGGTAATCAGGTGAGAAAGTTATTTACCTTAAATTTTGGAGTGTAAAAAATATAAACTACTGGTCTGAGTCCCTTAGAGCAGCCCATCTTTCAATGACAAAGATTTCTGGGTTGTTTACTAAGATGCTATCAAATCGGACACCGAATCAGGTAGGAAAACTTACAAGGTTTTTCATGCCTAAAGCTGTTAATGAGGAGTAATCAGAGCGTTTGAAATCATCTGCCGCAATGCATAGAGACTTGTCCGAACCTGTGGCTAGATGAGTAGAGTAAGATTCGACAAACACACGAACAACGGAAATGAATATGTCGGGAGAAATGTTAATGTTATCTAATGTAATATGATGAAAGCGGTTGAGAAAGCGGAGGTTACAGTAAACAAAAATAAAATGAATCCCAACGGTACTGAAGTGACAAAAATAGATCAATGCTGTAACACTATTCTCTGTTGAAAAAGTGACCACTCCGCCAACTCTGTGAAGGAAGTTCATATTTCGGTTGCCTCGGAAGACGTCAATTCCATCACTTTGCACGAGGTTGTCTTCAATGTAGGGATGTAGCCAACTCCTCTGGGCCTATAGTGACTGACGAGGAGGATAACAAAGCTAACCATTCATGTGTCATCCGCTGCGGGTGAACTGCCACCTGATTTGAAATCTCGCGACAGATTCACTTATATGGTGAATTTCACCGGACAAATAGCCGATCAGTCCCAACCAAGTCGAAGCAGATGTGAACTGCTTCCCAGCTCCTTAGTTCATGCTTTGTTTGCCATACGCACAAGGAACTTCACAATAAATGTATCTTCCTGCGAACGCATAATCTGCAGTAACGTGATACAAATAAGGGAGATGAATTGGTAGCTCTCGAACAACCGTTCAGAACTTTGACAAAACCACGGAGGCAGTTTGACTGATGTTAAGTTATTCCGCAAACAGTCACAATTTTTCCCTTTTGTTTCATTTTACTTCCTTTACTTCATCTAAGGGTTGGCGGTCTAATAAACGAATGCGATGCAACACAGAATNGAAAGTCAGGCATGTTAAAAGCGTGTTGACCTAGATGAACGTTTACCTGATGAATGTTTCTTCTTGATGTCACTAGTTGCTCAGGGCAATCCCCATATACTTCAACTCACTTCCGTATCAGAATTAGGGCTTCTGTGATCGACTACATCATGTTGTCTTCGCCGTCGCATTAGAGTTTATCTCGCAGTTTCCATTATGTTCTCTAGCCTATTTTATTCCATTGAATTATTGATACGAGGGAAATGTATTTCTTCCTCTTCTATCTAGTGCAACTACAAAGAGTTTAACATAGCTGTACTTATTGGCTGAAACAAAAAGCTTAAGATTTTCGAGTAGAAAATTGCTGTTACACACGACTCCTGTGAAGATGACTGTTACCTCATTGGTCCGTTTTACTATTCATTCTTTTTCCAGTTGATTGGTTGACCTCATCGATCTATCAACTTATTGCGTGCGCATAAACACGTGTCTGATAGACCTACAGAAACCATGGTGGAATCCAAACAAATAAAATTTGTTGATCAACACTTCCGGTTTCGAAGTTTTTGAGAAGAAAAGAAGAAGCAGGAAAAAGGCTGGAGACGAGGCGATTCCGAAACGTTGTTTGCCTTCTCCTCTAACTTTCTTGACTGCCTTAATGTTACGTGTTGACTTCAGTTTCCACTTTTAAAAGCACAGTGATTGCCAATCATTACATTACTACGTTTTGCTCACAAATCGACGTCATTTCCTTCTCTAATGCGCTCATTCTTATTATTGGGTTCCTCTGGATGATGGAAATAAAATTATAATTGTTGACTACTTTATTCAGGGATCAGCCAAAAATTTCCGGTCTTTCGATTTGACAGGAATCTCTCTGACAACCACCAAAGGAGATGCTATCTAGGATGAGATCATTAATAACTATCCTAATATCTTCTATCTTGAACTAAATATACCGAGCTCTACTAGCGACCACTTCCTATATGTGTATAACGATTAGACTTTACTCGCGATGGACAAACCCCACTTTCATTCACTTAAAACGAATAAACAGAAAAATCTGGAACCTTTCAGCCGACAGACTCTTTATCCGAAAGGAATATTCTTTCCTGATTTTAGTGTGGCTTACCGCTCAAAAATCTTCTTGTTCTGTTGAACATTATACTCAAACTTCTAACGGGATTTTCAATTTTTGCGGTCCTATAGAAACAATGATTTTACCTCACACTGATAGAATATGCTCTCTGCTGCTAAAAGCTCTCAGAAGACATGAAGATAAACCGTTCAATATGCACGAATTAACCATTGTCAAACTGCTTTCCTCGCAAATCAAGGCAGAGATCAAAAGAATGAATACTTCTTCCACAAGGCCAACTCTGAGGATTGGAAATAGACGGTGGAAGTTTTAACAGATCAGATTGCTGTACGGACAGAAAAGACGGTCACCAAACAAAAATATTGACGTCGCTGGCCTGAATACTGCATACATTTATCCTCCAAACAATCTCCTATCTCGATACCAAACAGATTACTATCTACCGTAGACCCTATCACCCATCGCGTGGTCTCAAAACTACGAAAGTACAGTAGACCCAGATAGTTTACCATCGTCTATGATCAACCAGAACGTTGATTCACTCACAGAGATGTTAACGCCCATTATTATTAAATCTATATACACATGTTCAGTCCCTTATCCTTGGATACGGTTCAACATTGTTCTCATTTCCAAGTCATCTTCATTCAGAATTTTATCTAAAAGCTTTTGTTCCATTGGCATCACTTCTTCTGAACTGGCTTAGTGCGCTGTTCCACCTGCTTGCAGTATGGTATAAATGCTCCCAATAACACACACTTCAACTAAATATATGAAATTTGAACTCTGTCTCTTCACTGATGCTTTCTGTTTATAAACATTAAGACGGTACAAAAACATTCGTTCTCTATTTTTTGCTTGATTATTCATCCGCTTTGGATTCCGTTCCTTAAACTCTTTCCCTTCGAAAGTTACACTCATTCGGTTGCTCCTTCACCTTATTGTTGTAGTTGAGAAACTATTGTACGGGTGATATTTAATGCAGGAAATAAAACGATACTGTGTCAAAACCGTTAGTAAACAATTTGGGAGTTCTTCTTCTTCAGCTCCATGACATTTTCAAAATACATCGGTAACTTACCATTTAATCCGACAATAGTAGAGTAGGCTAATAGCTGCCCAGGTTGGAATTTACTCGGGTAAATCAGCTGAACTGACACGTGGTGTAAAATCTGCAGCTGACATTTGGGAGAATAAAGTCACACACATTGGGTCACATTGTTCTAGCACCTAATCACGTGATTAAACGGTCAATACTAAGCAGTGGATCACGTTAAGTGAAACTAATTACTCAGAGATGACTTCCTCATTTTCTGAAACCACAGTAACATACCCAGCTAAAAGAAGAACTAACGATGCTTTCATAATAGGACAGATTTGGCATAAAGAGCGTTCCTTGTAAACAAAATAAAAAACGGTCTGAAGTGATCACCGACCATTTTCAGTTTGCCGCAGCACACCGCGGTGTGCATGTTCACCTGGCATTCAGTCGGATTTCGGTATAAACCCTATAGGAATATTAGGATGAAGAACCTCTAATTCTTTAGACCCCCAAACGTTTAATAAAATAGGATATACTGTTACTGAATTTAGTAATGCACCACTGCAAAAAACCCCGACAAAATAATAAAATTTTCGCGGGTCATTTCACAATTGGGGAGAAAACAATAAATGTTATACTTGGAGACCCGAATACCGCAAGAGATTGAAAAGTATTTTTTTTTAATATTTAAGATATGTTCAGGAAACAGTGCCGACAAACTCATCATTGATAGATAATTTTCCTGTACAACTCACCGGTATACAATCCAGAAGTTACTATCAAATGCAGGCTTCCGTCTTGTGTAAAACCCACGTTGANGTTGATGAGTTGTCAGACTTTACCATTTCACAACAGATGGATGGACTTGGTAATTCATTCAATCGCATATTCCAATTCGTAATGCATAACCAACATGAGTTGTCGCATGTGTGCTTTTATAGTCTTCGCATCCCAAGACAACCGTGGTTTACNTACACTATTAGATTCCCAGCTGACCATTTAATTTTGGTTTAATCCACCGGTCGTATACCTTGTAAGTACACAGGGTAAAATCCTCCCGTCACCATTTTATAATATCTGTTGCATCCATGAGATGCAAAGTTTAATGAGCAACTGTAGCAGAACAAATAAAAACAATTAAACAGTCGAGATTTGGATTGCTATATTCGAGTACAGAAAGCAGATTCAGCCAAAAGAATGAAACCACAAATTTGCAATCACAGGTTAATCAACGAGGCAGAATGCTGATCGGATTCATAAAACATCTGCAATGAAAGTAAATTCGAAAGAATCACCGCAAGCTGATGTTCAGTTAAACAATATTTTCAAAGAATGTCATTATGACTGGAATAGATAAAAAAACAATAAACAACAGAATCATTCATAACCTTAAGTTACCGTAATAGATCCCAATTTCCATGAGATAATTTTAAAGGAATTTTGTTCCTTACAAACGAAAGGAACACACTGCCCCATAATGAATTATTTGGAAATCAACCGCGGGTTTCCACACGATGATTTTTACCACTGATAGTGTCGTAGATTTTTGGGGTCAAAAGCCATCACGTTTATCCAATCAAACTCTTATCATACTCAGGCGGAATACGAACTTGATAATGCTATTACTACTAGAGATTATGTCGAATTCCTGCACTGTTTAAATTGTTGGATAGATTTCGTATAACAGAACAAACTGATCGCTTACAGCACCTTACCTGCAGATCGAACGGAACGTGCTCACTACGTGCAATGCTTTTCCGTCTCTCCATCATACGTATTGTTCCTTGAAGATAAACTCGACTTCAAGGTGATTGAGGACGAGTAACATATCTAAGTTGAAGTATTCATCACTATAATAAAGTACCGGAGAAACTTATAACCAAAGAGAAACGCGTGTCATAAGTACGGTTGTCTAAAGACTGTGATTTTCTCATCCTCCAGTCTGCACCGACTTCAACGAAGACACTCATTAACACTGAAGTGATAAAAGCATTAAATATGCTTCGCTCATTAATCTAAAATAATGATTGAAAACCCCCAGATTTCAGATTTCGGTTTACTGAACATCACGTGTCAGACAGCAACTGAGCCGGAATTTCAGTTTTACCGATCCAAACAGCAAACTTTCATCTGGTTAAATGAGTATCAGAAGAATAGAAAGAGACAATGCAAGTCGAATAAGCAGCAAATACACTAGAAACGAATGTGTATCATATTCCAAAAGCCGTGATAGCTTATATCTCGAAATAATGGAGCACGAATGGATAATCATGTCGTGAAAAAGAAGATGGCACATGAAGTATCGTTGACGTCAGGCATCAGAGACGATGAAAGGTACGCACGTACCTTTCATCGTGGTAGTCAGAGTTCGAAAGCACATCAAAATGGTACTTATCGCTGGGGTATATCTAAAACTAAACCGGCAAACGTTAGGTATTACTATAGATTACTACAACTGACATCTTCAGAAGAACAAATAATTAGTTTACACAATCCTACCTACCGATGATCGGTTGAAGAGCTAAGTGATTATTATAATAATATAAGCCATAAAAATATGATTAATTCCTTAACAGTGCAGTTCCCTGCATGGCATACCGTTGGACGGAAAGTTGAGTTGTTGATTTTTCCATGATTCATGTAGTGACATTAGAATTCCAAACGTACTCAAGAGTTAATAAAATACTATTGGAGGAAGGAAATAAGGATTCCACTATTCGATTATAAACTCACGTCTAGCGTGCTAAGATTCACCGGCAATAGTGACACGTAGGTGATAGAGCCGCTTCACGTTTACGAACGGGCGCGGTTTTTTGTGCCCGTGCAAGTGTGCACACACGAACAGTACAATTATCGTCGTCGTCGTCCTCTCAAGGTCTCCGACCCCTCATGGGGTTTCATTCCGGGTTTTATCAAAGACTGGTTTCGGCCAAACACGCACACAGCACAACAACAATGGTAACCCAGATTTAGCCATCACGGACCCCTTGTGTGGGTGCATGTGTGATCGTGGCACTCGCACCCAAGCACGCAACTGTTCAAAAGTCATGCCGTGCTAATATGTCCTATATTATCATGCACCCAACTGTGCATATGGATGTGGGTGTGTTACATGACACATCGATGCGACAATTCTCTTGAAGACCCGTGGCTGTTTGACGTGGATATACGGGACGAGTGCACGTACGTGAGTATGGATGGAAGTCTAGACAAACGGCTAACTTCATTCGGGAAACCCATGCACCAACAATACCACTACTCCTACTCCGACTACAGTACTACGACCAAAATCGCAGTCACCATCCCCCGCGATCGAAACCAACAAATTCGCGTACCCCCAATGGCAGATATGAACACGAAATTTGTCTGCCCTTGGCAGCTCGACTGGGCCAGCCGACCATATTGCGTGCGTGCAGCCGACTGATTTGTGTTCGATTATCGGAACGGTATATAAATCTGTCTGAATCACCACTTCACACAAACCGCGATCTCGCTCTCTCCCTCTCTCGTAATCTTGTGCTGTCGTGTGTCGTTGGCCTTGCTGCGAATTACTACAATGACTGTTCTTACTCAAGCCCAAGTGGACTCAATTCTGGCCGATTTGCATTCACACATTGACACAACCGAACATGTGACCGAGATGGGAGTTTCCATCTACAAAGCGTGAGTTTTGCTTGAAGCCTCACTTCCATCACATAACTCTTGATTACCACTTTTCGTGTTATGACTTTATTCCTATGTTCGTTCTGTCCATAGATTGTTCGCTGCACACCCGGAATACATCAGCCACTTCAGCAAGCTTCAAGGATTAACTAAGGACAATGTGGCTTCATCGGAAGGAATCAAATATTACGGTCGAACTTTGGGTGAGGAGTTGGTTCATCTGATCAAGGCAGCGCACGATCACGCTGCTCTGGAAGCCCGAATCGTCCAGAACGGAAAAGATCACACCCAACGAAAAGTGACTAAAGAGCAATTCACGGTACGTTTCGTTGATCTGTTAACCGATGCGAATATGATCCTATTGACCGTCGGGTCGTTTAATCTCACCCCATAATGCATCTCTCCCTCCTTCCATCTATCACATTCCACTCTACCGTGACCTGACGTCTCCGATCGATACAATCCGTCTCCCGACACAAATGAACACTTTATGGGAACTTGTGCGGTCATGTCACGTTCCCTGTGTGTGGTGTTCACTGACTGTTATTCAACCACCAGGGTGCGGCGCCGATTTTCATCAAATTCTTCCAAGGACTCCTGAAGAAACCGGAGGATCAGGCTGCAATTGAGAAATTGTTCAACCACGTGATGCCTGCAATTGCGGAGAAAATGTAAATGGATCTGGTTTAACAGAACACAGATAATTTTATTAACCATGTCGATTCCCGGTTCACTTTAGTGCCATAAGTTCCAATTTCCGATAAGTGCATCCTCTGTCATTATTTTATTAACTAATAAATAATTTTATTCTGTTGCTGGTTCTTATTATATTTGGGAACCTCGAACCTTGAAAGCAATACACTTTGCGTTTATTGTGCCGAGTGAAGCGAGTTTGAACGTTTGTCACTCTCTCTCCAATTTGAATCTTGGATCCTACAAACCTATGGTTGCAGGTAGCTGCACTGACGGTGGTCTGACTTACGGATCTGCTCCGTCGCAGCCTTTTGGCGATGCTCTGAGACAACCGCAAGACGACTGTGTTCACTAATCCGTCACCGGTGGTGACAGCTAAGTGTGAAGTAAGAAAATTTTACATCCCCTTAACTTAGGGATCACCAACTAGGTCCTTTTGTTCTTCCCGATTATAGGTGAACGCGTTTTTACTTCCTTGTTATGCCATCTCAAATTGGATGAATAACTCTATACTAACTGCGGTTTTTTCGATGTCTGTAACCAAATTCGTAATAATCGTTGGTTCATTTGATGCATTACAATCATTCATAAAAGCTTGAATCCTCCACTGAAGAAAAACCATGCTGACTGCTACCACGGGGACCCTTGGAGACATGGAACCAATCACGTCAGGTTTGAATGCACTTCCTCTTATAACTTCCTCAAATAACTTCTTTGGAACTATAAGACACAATCAATACAACCGCAAATTTCGATGTCCGAACATTATTTCATCAAATATACCAATTCGTGACTTGTGCGTTTCCAGGATAACAAATGCCTGTGAATACAGTCAAAGGATCATTGGATTGCCATTTGGGATTCGGAGACGGCTAGCCCTGGCGAAATTACGGACGGAAGAAATTCTCTCGATCATTGACACTTTAAAGTCTGAAATCCCAATGAAAATGAAGATTTGTATTTGTTCATATGATAAATTTCATAATTTAAAGAGCCAACGGAACGTGAACTGAAAAAGTTGAGTTGCATTGAACAGCTATTTCGACTTGGTTTCCAATCGAGTCAGAAATCTGAAGGCTAGTGATGAGATGCACAAAGTGCGATGTGTGCAATAAGCTCGCAAAGATGGGTTGTGCTACGTCGCGTGCAAAGAAAATAAAGAACAGTCTGATAAAGTGCCTAGTCCAGTTCAGTTTAGTTTGGACAAACATTATTGGTGCACCTTCTTTCGGCGGTTTTTGTTGCTGCCGATTATTTGGATGAAGAAGAGGAGAAAAACAGGAACTCTAAAATAGAGTCGAACAGAAAATGGAGAATTTCAGTGGTCTAAGGTTGCAAAGAAATTGAGTAGATGCGCTAACGCTATTGTTTACGACACTCAACCATATCACTCATTGTCTCTAATCATTGGTTACAATCGTCCCGAGGACCCCAGCCAGGGAATCTAGTGGGCCAAGCGGGCAGTGTGATTGCTCAATAGTGATGAGTTTCCAGGTATGATTACCATTTAGATTGATGGATTCGCACCGTTAATGTGACTCAGTCAGGTTGAAACAACTGCAGTGTGCTTTCTAGCTTTTCAGTTCCTGTTTCATTTGCTCCTCACACGGCGAAATTCACCATATGTACAAATCAAATTCCCCTTTCTCTCATATATTTTATTGAGCTTTAGTAAGGTAACACATGCCTCCAGCCTGAAAAATGACCACCACTGCATTACCGGCAAAAAGTGAATAAAACGGGAAAATTTTCCATGCGAAAATGTGCATCACCTGTCTATTTTACAATAAAGCGTTCTGAAAGAACGTTCCTCTTGTCATTCAGCTTGTGATCGAGATGGGGTATCCAGCGTTTCTCTTCTGGCAAATATTCTAAATAAAGTTTTTCTTATAAGAACATTTAACTGAAATTGGGAAGCACGGTTGATTATCTTAAGGCCACACATCAGCAGCTTGGAGTTAAGCCCCAGCGGACTATCGTTTTTCCAATTTATCGTACTCCTATCATTGTGAAAAATAGTCTCTGACCTAGCAAAAAGAGCAAAGAGATGAGTAAACGGTTACTCGTTGTTAATTAGATCGGACGTGGCACAGAGTAAAAAGCTGAGGAATAATCAAGAAAAGTCACGGTGCACATATTTGGTTTTATCGTTTTAAAACTTGCATAGGCATGAACTAGAGACGTAACTGCATCCAGTATAGAGCGATTTTCCTTATGAAAACTGATGAACATATTCGTGAGTGGTGAAAACAATGAAAACAATGTGAAAATGGGAAGGCAAATTTCAAAAAACATGGTTTGAAAGTCTTTGTGGAAAGTTAAAATGGGCAACTGAGGTCCCTTAAGAGATAAACAGCCATTAACTACATAAAGAGACGTTTATAATAAACTAATATTGTCCTGGGGAAGTGTGCGAATTGTAGTACAAAACCAATGCGCCCTGAAGTACATCTTATCCAATTTTTATCAAAGTAGCGGGTCTTTACAGCATATTCTTGCATAATTTATATTTTTATAACTTGTTTGAGCTCAAACGCTTAAAGTTTAGTAAAAAATTACCATTTTCAGCGAGGGGGAATTGGTCAATCAATGGACTGTCATACAACACATAGTGGGAAAATTCGGGAGACCGTGGTAGTCGGATTTGAACACCCGTCCCCCAGTGTGACAACTTAGTGACATTATCATCGAACCATCATCGCGCCTCTGCTAACCATTCCAGAAAATTCACTGGGAAACGTTTATCAGGTTCATGAGTCCGGGTAGGTACACATCAGGGATCGTAGTAAAAATCGAACTCACTCGGTCATAGATCAATGTGATATCATGTGTCTATGTTCACCAAAATTTCAAGTCACTTTCGGCCTTGTGGGTAAAGTCAAAGTTTTTTATGGGAATTTATAACAAACTGATAATTTTCCTGTTCCCGCAGGATATTTACACAACTGCATCGTCCCTCGGCAAAAAATTATAAGAATTCTCATATAAAACAAGGAGTGGCGAACAAGCTCGTTTTCAGTGATTCGTAGTCGTGACAAATACATCACAATACACAATACACAATCACAATACATCACAAACGAGCTTGTCCGCCACTCCTTGTTCTATTTGAAAATGTGCTCTGTGGGACTGTTCAGACAATTCTCATATAGTTCCGGGTGGAACACATAACACATAATCTGGTCTTTAGCTAACTTGCGTCTTGTATTGTATTGTAATGTGAGAAATGCCAGGGTTTCATCAACTTTTGGCTTAAAAGATTCAATAGTTGGAGCAAAAATGACATGAGATAGGTGTTCGCATTATTGTACACTCTGATTACAAAAGTTGAGATGAACATTCAAGTCGACATTTTGGAATTAATGACTTGAAACAAAGTCACCTAAGGTATATGTTGGGTGACAACGTGAGCATCGGACGACATGGATGGTTTGCTTCTGAAGTATTTGATGCATTAAAGTCCAGTCTCCTCCAATGCGGCGATACTGAGTAGAATATACTCCCAATGATCGTAACCTCTACTCGCAAATATGAGGCAGTTTACGCTCTGGATCATCTGAGTGGTAATCCTTTGTGGACGCTCCAGCATGTTACGATCACATTGTAACCATTGACTCGAAGCCTGGATGGTGTGCTCTATGAACGGTCGAGTGTACACTGATAGCAAACATGGGAACAGTGCTGATTCAGACAGACAAAAGTCTCGCCTAAGTAAACCGACATTTTTCACTGCAGTGGACGAAGCCCTGGCGCAATTGATCGAGCGGCTTAATTCCACTTGAATAATTATATCTAAATCGATCTCACTTGATGTATGTGGCAGATGCTGAGTTCTGAGGAAATACAAGAATCTATTTCTGTGGCGGAGGGATAAGACTTTGCATTTAGAAACATTGGATTCAATTTCATTCTCCTTAGACCACAGCGATAAGTGTTTCTTGAAGTGGAAACGAGTCATTGGATTCTCTTGCTGTATTCCATATTTTGGCAGCCTGCAAACAGTATGCTTTTTGCCCCAGCACATTCGTTAGATTATTTATGAATGCGAGGTTAAGTCTGGGATGAAATAATGATACTTGTGGAACACAGCGGGTAATACTGACATAACTGGATGGGGAATCAGAAGACTGAACAGATAAGGTCCCTCGTCGGAGAAATGCACTAATCAAATCAAGCGCGGAACATCGAATGCCGCAATCTTAGAATTTATTTAACCAAATTTGGTGGATTACTCGATCAATGTCCAATATCAATATCCCTTGTTCTGGTCTATTTACCTCGAACAGGAAGCAAGTTGATGGATCAGGATTGCTTTTACCTGTATCTATGTTGAGCGGTTGAAGGTACGTTGTATATGGTTGTACGTCGTTGTTGTATCTTCCTAAGTATTGCATCAGATAATCTGTCACAACTAACTCCGTGACTCTCGATAACACTAGCAGTGGGATTACCCGTCAATAGTTAGCGGGGTCGCTACGGCAACTATGTTCGTATGTGAATGAAACAACTCCATGTTTTCATGATTTTTGGAGTGTTGTTTGATCGAACATCCATTGAGATAGAATGGTTAGTGGCTATAAAATGTGATCTGCCAAAAATATATGGCATTTGGGATTTATATTGTTGTCACCTACGGTTGCATTGTTTTGCAAAACCACTGGTTTTGCTTTGACGTTTACAGTAGCAAATGCTGTGTTGGTCAGCGAAGAGTATCGAATATGATGCAACCGGCGAGGGAACTCTAGACCTTCTAGATATGATTAAGTAATAACTTCGAAATACTGAGTTAGCAGTACTTCAGCTGCTTTCGGTGGCATATATAATAAACTGTAGGCGAATTTACATACTGTGCTTAAATAACGTAACGGACAACCACCCATTCTAAGGAATTTCACGAAATCTGATACATATTCGAACATATCGTTTACATCTCAGCCGGTGATTGTGAAAATTGAAAATTCTTCACATACACGCACGCACATTGAAAACTAATGGTGTTTAAAATTTCGCTAACTCCAGGCTAGCTGATCGAGCAAAATGCAACGCGTGGTGACAGGCACCGCATCCTAAAAATATACAGATGTTTGTTTTCACTATATGGTCTTGCTGTAATTTGGAGAGAGAAGCTTTGAAACGGGACGGGAATTTACGTATGCAATCGGTCCGAGAAGTTAACGGAAAATCTGAGTCCTATTTACAAATTTGGACATTTTAATTGGAAGTTCATCCATAGAACAGGTTCGTGTTTCTTGGTGTAAATTACTTTTACAAAGCATAGACCAAAAATTGAGTTTGCTCTGTAACTTTCATCATCAATGAGCTTTATCCTTCTACAATGAACAACATAATACAGGCATCCAAAAAGCAAAGATGTGGAAGATAGACGTCAAAACGCTGCACTCAGTCCACACGTTGTTGTGCACTAACTTTTATCAAAAGCATACAAATGTTACGTTCATTTAGGGATTAATTCATTTAAAATGTTCGTCGAATTTATTACTGTTACTTTTTCTATTCATAAGTAGACAAAATATACGAAGAAATACTCTGCTAAAATCTTAGTACTTGTACTGTCGTTCTTATATAACACCACCACAAGTTCAATCATTGGATTAGGCATCCATCCTGGAGTAACATCTTGGTTTACAATTATGAGACTTCCAGCAGTTGTAAATGTGTAAATGTTGGTTCTTTTGAAAGATTTGTTTTGTTTTAACTGGTAGTCAGTGAGAACAATTGGTTACTTCATATAGTACTTATTTTTGTCTGTGGTAAGCTGGTTGTATGTTCCCATAAAATCTCCATTATTTCACTCATTGAAATGCCTTCCAGCCAGTCAATAGTAACGCTTGCATCTTGAGACTTAAAAAAATAACCAAACTGAAAATACTTCACTTACTGAACACCACACGTAACTCGGATGACAATCAGGATTCGCACAACGTGTGTTCTTACGATGTTCCATTTTGTTTTTAGCTAAAATTATAAAACATTAGAACAAATATATGTGTTACAAATCAATCTCACCACTTCTAACGCTTTTATTCACAGTGCCATCACTATTTTCTGAGGAGAAATAATCAATGGGGAGGGGTATATTGGAGCAGTTCAAGGTTAACTGCTTCTCGATTGCGCCACACCCACCACCCAGCCGACATCACAGATGATTCATAGTTCGGAATCGGCAACGGTGGACAGCATTATTACTGAATGGCTCTTCAACCCACTGAATCTGGTTTAAATTTGTTTATTCTTTGTGCGTTTCAACATTGCAATCTGTAAATAGGAACATAATGTTGTGACAAAAGATTGGATTATCTGAATAGCAATAATGTTGCAAACAGATACGTGACAAAAGTATTTTGGGGAGTTTGGTAAAAAATCCAAAGCACGTGTTTCAACATTGTTATCACGGAGCTTATTTCGAATACAATCCTCACTGCTGAAAACTCACCTCCTACTCTTACCCGAATTCTGTTTCTCTCATATCTGGAGTGGACAAACAGAGACTGACATTATTCACAGAGCAAAACGGACATTCGTAAGTGATTTACGATTGAAAAGGAAAAAAATAAAAGTGGTGGATAGCATTTCTGTTGATGAACAACGAGACAAAGGTACGATCTCAGGAAGATTGAACCGCACTGTGGTTGGTTCAGAATAAAATGCATTCGAGGGCAAGTTTCCTTTTGACTGTTATTTCATAAAATTTACCAAAGCCATTTTTGATTCTCACCTCCAGGTTCCAGTTCTGAAGGTCCATCGGTGGCCAGCACCGAACAACGGCACATTGTGATCAAGTTTTCTTGCTCCTACTAGTGCTTGCGAACGAGTCAAATTTAAGATTTGAAATTCGTTCAGCCGTCAACCAATAACTATCAAACGTGAACCCGACCAGGCTCTTATTGAAACGTGAATGATGGTTTAACAAGCGGGTTGATCAATCCCATCAACGGCAGGATACCCGTTGCTCAATTTTTTCCCTTGATTCGTGTTTGTGTCAAACCTTTTATATAGTGACTCACAACAGTTACTTTGTCCAACTCAGCGCTGGGCTTTTATTTCCTGATTTCGAACACAGGTGATTTAATAGATAGCATGTTTCATCTGACGACCACTTAACGTGATTTTAAATCAAACTAAAATAAAATACTGCATCAAATGATACGAATGAAAGAGAAGAGAAGCAATGACGACTACCACTACAGCGAACCGTCACTAGAGAAGAATAAACTAGATAATCTTAGTTTCAAATCAAAAAGTAGAGTGAAGAAGAGGCTCGTTTTCAGTGATTCGTATTCATGATAATACATCACAACATATGTATATATATGGCTACTTTTGAGTAAAATTGTTTTCCACTTTGTTTTTTTTTTGTTTGAACAGTAGTGCTCTGTGGGACTATTTCAACAGACATGTTTCTCCTTCCAGTAAATCAAAAAGATGAAAAATGGCTAGAATTACTGACCACTTGGCTCACCGAGACCAATAAAAATAATCTGCGATTGTTGGTCATTGTTCAGACCGAACTATTTTCACTTCACTTTCAACCACTTGGATTGAACGGATGACGCTGATTTCGGCGAATGAATATGGAACATCGAGAACTGAGGTAAATCCCACGTGTATTCAACCTACCTAGTACTGTCTTCCACGAGTGACCTATGTGCTACTATTGTAGGTTCATCTTCGCGTGTGTGTGTGTGCGTGTGTGTTCGT
>UZAN01039892.1:21346-35514 GCA_900618425.1 Echinostoma caproni
TGTGTGTGTGTGTGTGTGTGTGTGTGTGTGTGTGTGTGTGTGTGTGTGTGAATGCGCAAGCACCGATACACACATTCAGGTGTAGACCAGGGCACCCCGTTGTGTTCCTGTCGGTCACAAGGCTGCGTAGTCAGACACTGTGCATCACATGAACTCAATTTACCCCTTTCTATCAGCTAACCGAAGGCAACATTTTGATTGGCTCCGCGGAACGGTCTGCACAATGTGTGTCTGGTATCGGCGAAATACTATAAAACAGCATTACAGGACCGCAGTCACAAACATCTTCCGACAACTGAACCGCGAAATCTGTTCATAATGGCTCCACTCACCCAAGCTGAGGTCGATTCTGTCATGCAGGAGCTCGGTCCAATGACAGCAGATGCAGAAAAGCGAACCGAGTTGGGTCTAAAGGTCTACAAAGCGTAAGTCTATAATGTATATTTAGTCACGAATCTAGACGACAAAGCCTGTTTAGATCTGTGCAATGTATGATATGAACCTCATTTCACCTACCGAAATTCTTCGGTTCTTCCAACAGATTGTTCAATGCAAAGCCAGACTACATCACATTGTTCACTAAACTCCAAGGTCTGACCAAGGACAATGTAATGCAATCCGACGGAATCAAGTATTACGGCAGGACTTACGTAGAAGACTTGGTGAAATTCATTCAGGCAGCTGCAAAGGATCCGGAGCTACAGGCGCTGATTGAGACCAGTATTCAACAGCACAAGCAGAGAAATGTCAACAAGGAACAATTCCTTGTGAGTTACCATTAGTTTCGATCCCATTTGTTCTAGTCTACCTTTCTCCACTTTTTTGATAGATTTGTATGCTGTTTACCTTATTTATTTCCATATTCAAGCTGTTGTTTTAACTTACAATTTCATAGTTGCCTGATTGTTCTTGGATTATGATGCATACTTTGACATTTTTCATCGAAAATCAATCATAGATTTGAAACATATAATGAAAGCAAGAATAGTTAAAGATGCCTATATTACACCTGTTTGATTTGCATTGACAGAGTGGCGAGGGAGTATTCATCGGTGTGTTTAAAGAGGTCCTGAAACAGGGCCAAAACGGTCAATCCATGGAGAAGTTATTCAAGTTCATAATACCGCAAATTGCCAACAAACTGTGAATCACTGAACCTGCGGTACACAAATGAACTACCGATCGGTTAGTGCTAGATGTCTATCATTGATCGTGTACAATGCCTTCTGTTTGGATTCATTTTGAGCTTCTTTTTCTAAGAAAACCCATAAAGGATAATAAACGCTTCAATCTTGACAGTGTTTGGGCTTTTTAATTTATACTCGTGCGAGAAACAGTCATTCAACTTAAGCCGTATTGTCAGAACATAGATTTGTTTTTGTCAGAAACTAGTCTCGGTACGCGGTGTAGAATCTTCGATGTTGGCATTTGTCTGTGATATATCAATACTGTGCTCGCTTTTCAACCACTGATATGTATTAAACGAACTATAGCGTAACTGATGGATAATCGAAAAAATAAACGCGCCGCTTCGTTCACAGGGTGCACAGTTTGGTCACCCCAGAAGAAATGAGTTTCAAGGATGACATTATTATGCTGTATGCAGCATCACTTCCAAGTATGATTATGACCCCAGTAGTTCTTCCCAAAACTAAATGTTATTATCGATCTCACCTTTCGGAAGATTACGAAATAGTAGTCGAACAGTCGATGACCATCAAAATGTGGATCAAGAGGTGGACGTTATGGGTTTACTGTCAAATCTGGCAAATATGTACACTATATTCCACAAAAATGTAACTAAATAGCACGAAAATTAAGTTTATCAAAACCTTTTACGAACAAGTTGACTAGAATGTGCATGCTGAAAAGGGTTGCTTAGATACACCAAACGATATAACTTTACAAGGGGTAAGTCAAGCCAAGCGAAAATGAGCTTTTTGCACCCGAAGGGGAAAGTTTCAGCGATTTTCATAAGAATACAGTGGAACTCGAAGAAGGCAAAAGAGTGTGGAGGTAAATAAAAATGACATGGAACTTTGAGCAAGAGGACGATAGTAATAAGTTAAAAAATAAAGGAATTTACTGATTCATGAGATGTTCGACCATACCTGTAATGATTGGCCTGGGTCAATAAAAGCGTGAAACATAGTATAGTATATATAGTATATATAGTATATAGTATAGGGTTTTTGTATGTAGTGATGAATGCGGGAAGGAGCTTATGATAGGTGCGGGTACTGGAGTTGACATGGATTTGAGAATTTGACTGTGCCAGCAGTAATTTTTGATGTTCAAGAGAATGCGAACTAGTGTTTTACGCGCGTTGGCATACCACAGAATGAACAAAATAAGCAGCGGCTCCAATAATCGAAAGGCAATGTGTATATGCAAACAGCGAATGATCGAGAACATCAGAGAGGATATTCTTCCTCTTCAACAGCACTCGTTCAAAGAGTTTAACGAGGCTGAATAGCAAGCAACCAGTCGATAATTTGAAGAGCCCTTTTTTAGGATGGATCCTATCGGGAAAGAACTCTAACAATCTGGGACTGTTCCGGAGGACATATACAATTTGAACAACTCAGTAACCGATGCTGCAAGATATTCAACACTGATTTTCAGCGCAAAGGGTGTTAATGAATCAGGTTCATGGGTCTTCTTGGCTTACTTTGCTTAAAAGCTTTGAAAACCTCAGTCGGAGAAACTAGGCACAAGAGTTCTGGGAAACTGAAAGAGAGCGTTAGAAAACTACAATCAGAGGAGGCAGAAACTTGCTGATTTAATTCTCCTACGTGTGCCACAGGTGCCTCAACGCCGACCATATTTCGCAACAAGTCTTACTTCCCCAAATAATTTCGTCATACATCCGATTCAAGCGCTGAATTTTCACCATGCTGAGAATTGATAGTCATTTAGCACCGGTGACTCCGTCAATCATTTATTCCTTTTCCTGATCAGGACAAAGCTATTTTAGTAGAAACGATGAACATCTGTACGTATGGATGTATAAATCTTGATGTGGCATCATAAATGTAAACGGAAATACAAATATCTGGTGGGATGTTCGCATTTGGAAAAAATATTGTAATTGGAGAAAACCGAAATATTATTTGAATAAATGATATCTTTGAATTCAGTTATTTTATCACTGGTACGAATCTTCCTTCATAGTGTCCGGGCGTTATCGGTGCTTGTTGATTGTAGTGAATTTCACTTTGGATTTTAGAGACAAGTGGTCGGACGGGCTGTTAGGGTCTCGTGTTTCTTTAATGAAGCCCTGCGGGGTGTTTACGAAAATGCCGTCAATGTGGATATCCAGACGAGCGGGAAAGTTAAAAAGAACAACGAAACCTGAAGTTCTTAAGAAAGTTCGATCGCAGAGATGGAAATTGCCAGTCTCATTATACAAAAATTGGTCTAAGCCTGTCTCGAATTGTGTCGTGGTAGAGTTTGAAAACATTCAAATATCACAAGCGAGTGTTTCAGGGACAATGGAAATTTTTGATAGCAGGATATCATTAAATTTACTACGAGAGGGGGGTTAGAATGAAGAACAATGCGGTTGATTTTCATGGTAGTAAAATGAAACAATATGAGAGTAGTTACACCACATACGGTTGACAAAAGTAACTACTCCACTCCCTCTATGGTCAAAGTCCACATTTCGATCATGTCGACAGACATCAAATCCATCAAGGCGGACAACACTGTCGTCAACTTTAGAATGTAATCAACAGACTCTCCAACCAACACGATGTTTTATTTGCATTCCTCGTTCGTTCTTCAGTCGGTCGTAGCGATTTCTCACGCTATACTTGAAAGAGGAAAATTGATGTCCATATGAGACATAACGCACAGACGTCGAGACTATGCGGTCGAAGGACAACAATTCTCTTGAAAACTAAATGAATTGATTCATTATATTACGTCAAGTAGAGTTTTGCCAGTTTTCCATTGTAAAATCCTGGAATATTCGATGGTGACATAGGCATGGCCAAATTCGAAAGACTTGACACCTCATTATAACCGACGCTGCCTTATCAGTCATTCAAACTTACAGTTTTCCGCCTATATATCGTGCATGAGCTAAGTCAGAGTGTCACAGGAAAATAACAGTGGTATGAAGAGAGAATAAAAGCTCAAAAATTACTTCATTTCTCATTTCGATTGCGTGAGCATAGTAAATAGCGTAAGCAGTATGCTTAACGGAAAGATCAAAGATTATCAACTAGTAGTTTACTTCAAAATGGGTCAGGAACATCTCAGGGAAAGTTGTGTTTAATCGGAAAAGCTGTTTCAAGATGCCAAATTTTATAGGCTTCATTTTTGTTAAAACAACGATTCAGTTCAAAGTAAACTACTGCAAAGAAAAAACACATGACGCGCATATACCTATACTTGCAAAATAAATAAATAGATGGTAAAACGTCAGCATCAGCCTTGCTTGTTAGTGAGACAGAATGCCAATTTCCTAGGTGCTAAAAGCGATATACATATCTGTAAACATCAATCTCAATTTTTCCTTGAAGTTACGATGCTACTTGGGGTTTTGATTCAGACAAATGGGAACCCTGTTATGATCATTGCATCTTCATGTGATAACTTATTGGATTAGGGCAACGTGCATTTGGATCGCTCGTTAAAGTTGCCGAACAAATGGTACGCCCTTGATAAAACCTAAATCTAATCCACAGGGATGCAGTCATGAAACAAGCCTGTTACAATCTTTTCGGTTGCACGATGAAGACAATACAGTTTGAGAAAATTGTAACCAATAATAAGGCTAAACCTTGTGAAGCCTGGAGATTCTTCTGACATCACGTGTGATCATAATGAAGTCTCGTTCCCGAAGTACCCTGTGGTCAGTTTTGTGCATTGAATAGGACGGCATACGTGTTTGTAAGACATATCAGTTTAGTGGCCCAACTCAAAGCACCCTAGCAAACAAGGGATTCCTCAGAGCACAGTTTCACGAGGTAAAATATTGGGTGAAACTTTTAACAACTCAAAAAGAGTTTATGAAAGATTAGACATGCCATACCAATCAAAAATTCAGAAAAATCATACCGAGACAGCAAAATTTCAAAACATCACCGCAGTGTCAGTGAGCTCCTCCTAAAGCGTGCAAACCGTAATGGCTGGAATCCGTAAACAAAGCCCTCACACAACTTCATGCGTATCTTTACACAGAGTATCCGATTGGAGTAGCTAATGAGACTAGACCTTCCTGTCTCTTTCGCAAGTCTCCACCATGGAATAAAACACTCACCTGCAAATCCAAGAAACTGAGACATGTATTAGGTTTCACATATGTACAACCTCTTGATGAATGGGTTTACCCAGGTTGTGATCTCGAAATCTCGACAAGATGGCGTACGGTATCAAAAGACAGCCGCTACTTGGTTGGTTAATGAAATTTACTACCTACCTACCTACTACCTTACTACCTAGCCCAATAGCTTTAAAGATAATCTAAACAACCAATATGAGCTTATACATCTGGTGTGTGATCGACTGTACGGTTAAATCCGGACACCATATCATATTTGCCGGATATCACATTCCCTTTACAATCTCATTTTATTTTCACACTTCTATCTCAGTAACAACACATTGTGCCATTTTCTTTGCACGGTTACTTTACATTGCATCCTTTCGAGCAATGACTTTCACATTTTACTTTCGATCCGCTGGCCCTTGTTGCGTTCGTGCCTTACTAAAAATGTTAGTTGGTGTTTATCGACACATTTCTCGTGTCACAGTACCTCAATACACGTCTTCCAAGATTACAAGTCTTCTGGTTTACCCAATTGTAACTGGCTGTTTACGAATAACGGGACCCGCTGAGAAGCGCGTCGCCAATGGCCGTATTCGGCACGGTTCATATCCCTAGGTTGTATCCCCATTTATGGAATGAAAAATGGGATTCTGTGGAGCCACCAGTGCCCCAGTGCAAGTTCACAACTGCCTTACAGTCCGTGGTTGGTTCCGCAAAATAAAATGAGTGATTTCGAGCAAACACGAATGACATAAAGGGAGTTTTCTGTAGAAACCTCTTTTGCCACCTCGTAATTTTTATGGAGCCGCCTTATACCAGCCATGTAGCCAGTAACCGTAATCAGTTCATATTATAATGGGCTAAGCGGCAAAACTTATGATCACTGTTTAATGAGAACGTTGTGAATGGACGTATGATGAAACGTACCCCACTTTATCCATTGAATTCATGTGAAATTATATTTCAACGTTTCAAACAAAATTATGGAGGCCTCAAAAAGTATTAAATAGTTTTTGTTGGGATTCGTCAGCAGACTAAATAAAACGGTTATTTGAATGCTGTTTTCTACTGTTCAATCGAAAGACAATCGCGGAATGGCTATGATTTGAGTTATTGAAAGTTCACATTAGGAGTGAAGATCGATCTTGATCGCTCCCTTGACCAGGTAGATGTAGGATTATAAATCTATGTACAAAGATGTTTTCATGGTGGATAATATCCCTACGAATAATCACAAATGATACCCCACATCCTCTCAGCATATTCCCCTTTTCGATGCTATTTCTCACGCCCAATTATGAGAAGTATCATGAAGTTTGGTGTTCCAGTTACTTATCTCGTCATTGAATTGGGCTCACTATGGATATAACCTTGAATTTAACGAAAAATTCTATAAACCGGAAGATGACGGATTTTAGTGAGAACTAAATGTCAAAGGCGACTGAAGACCGATACAAAATAAAAATAGAGATCGGAATGCGGACATTTTCTTGAGCGACTTTTATGAATATCATTGAGCAAAGTCAATATGAGAGAGTGGTTTCTGAGGTTCTTTAGTCGAACTGATACGTTCAACCTTTTATTCACGGAAACGGGAGGAATCCGTATAGTTGACAGTTATTCCACCAAGAGCGGGGAAAATATCAACCTAAAACTAACCACGAAAGTCACAATGACATTGCTTGAAAATTAGAAGGACAGTAAGTGAAGTGAAACTTCCTAAATTATCTATCAGATAAATAACTAGGAGCGTGAAAAGCACACGAGTTTCTGAGAAGATGAAGAGGCACGTTCTAAGAGCCCAATAGAGGATTGGGATAAGACATACGTGCGCCGAACGACACGATACCACCAACAAGTGTTTGGGAGAAGTCGCAACAAATAAAAACAATGTGTGCTTGAGGTATTTTATACACTAATTCATCCACTGGATGCTATGGCATTGACTGGTCTTTATGTTTATTTTTCCATTAATTCAGACAGATTAACATTTTTCAACTGGAAAGCGATCAACCGCGTGGTGCTTTATAAGAATCAAGAGAGTCGCGTGAGCCGAGGGTCCTTCTTTGGTCCTTCTTGATGTCACTGATGATAAGAGCATTTTTCTCATGATTTTTTGTGGAAGGGTACCATGTATCCGAAAAGGAACAAGCGCAAAAAATTGAATATAAATCTCCAAATGGTATGACACCTGTGTGTGTGTACAATACAAATCCCAATAAGAGATTGGTTTTTATCGATAACCCTCAGCCAGGTCTGCATTGGACGGACAGGTTTTTGTACTCTTGGTATTTCAGCAATCAGAAAAGCACTCGTGAGTATCCGAGGGCAATCCACAGTTCCGAAGAAGCTAGAAAAAGATCGCGTGCTGAAGGCGCCGTTAAAAGTGGAACAGTGGTTCTCTGAATCTAAAAATCATCAGAATGACCGACGAGAATGGCGATTCATTCAAAATTTACTTGGGTGTCCCGGTCTTCTGATAAAATCAATCAGTCGTCTTCGCTGCTCACCAAATTACCATGGCAACGGTCCGAGGATAATGAAAGTTACTCTTGACACTTCAGACATGGCCAACACCGTCTTGCAGTTATGGTGCGAACGAAAGAACAGAGGGCCTCCGGAACTACGTGTGAGACCCTTACTAAATCCCGGGCTCCAAGCACATTCATATCCCGAGAACCCTACTAATATATCGGATCACTCAATGCAAGTGCCAAATTCCGTCCCACAACCGGTGGTCCAAGGTTCCAGAGCTTCTCTATCAAAAACTAATGGTAGCCGACCGCGAAGGGGTCGGCCAAGATACCACTTCGAATCCAATTTGGATTTCTACACCGATAATATTTAAACTGTTGCTACACCAATGCTTAAGGACTCCTCAACAAATTTCCAGAGCTCAATTTTCGTTTCATATCAGGTCAGTGGGATATTATTGGTGTTACAGAAACGTGACTTACAGCTGATATTCCGGACTCCTAATTGTCCCTACCAGAAATGCCTCTGCTCAGATGTGATCGTCCTACCCGTGGTGGTAGTATTCTACTCTATCATCAAAAAAATCTTGATTGCGAGGAAATCCACCCCACCCCCACCCCAGTTTTGACTCCTGCTATCCTGTGGTGTGGGTTGAGATTCTCCAAACACGATGACTGTTTGGTTGGGGTCATCTGTCGCCCTCCGTCAGCCATGGAATCAGCCAATATGACTCTTTTGAACACTATGTTACACATTCTCTCAAAACGATTTACACATGTTCTGCTAGTGGGTGATTTCAACTGTCCCAAACTCGGCAAACCAGTGACCTCCCATCCCTTATTTGAACAACAAATCATAAAGATAATTGCCTCACAACCACCGTACAACCACGCGAAAGAGCATACTTGCAATCACCATCCACACTAGATTTAGTACTGTCAAACGAAGAGTTGATGATAGAATCTGTCGGCGTAACGACCCCTCTGGGACGAAATGACCACGCTGTACTGTTTTTCAAATACATTTTTTACTCTTCTGTCAAAGTACAAAGAACATTCGCAAATTCATAAACTGTGCAAAGTTGCAGAGATTGGATGCTTCCATTCAATGGATATCTCATAGGGAAGAGCACAAGCCTTTAGTCGTATGACAGGAATTTACTGACAGTCTGCAACAACTACTGGCGTCAGGGACGCGGGTAAAATTTGTTACCAAACCCAGCAACCGGAAATCACCTATTCGAAGCAGCACAAGGAAAAGGATATTTCTGACGGACCTCTCTCGGAGAAATTACAAGCGACTTCCAAATGCATGCACCTGGAACAATTACCGACTGCTACAAAACCACTGCACCAAGTTGATGCGCGAAGATAAACTAAACCATCAAGAATCTCTAGCACAAAGACTTCAAACTCCAAGCTTTTGTACAAACATGTTGACTCAGCTCGAAAAGTTAAATATGGAATACCGGTGCTCAGTTCTTCTGGAAGAGCCACAGCCAATGCAATGGAAGCCACTGAAATGCTCAAGAACTAGTATGTCCAAGGTTCTGCTGCGTGAATTAACAAACGACTGTACCTCCCTTGTTGGATGCATCAAATTCCACATCCTTCACTAACCAACTTACTACGGAATAGGTGAAAGCAAAGCTATTGGCTTTGAGGAAGAATTCATCGGCAGAGGCAGACAGTATTCACCCCCAAACCTTTATCTGCTTGGCAAATCAAATAGCCGAGGCACTAGCCTTCCTATTCCAGAGGATGTTCGATCACACTGCAATCCCACCGTCGTGGAAGCAGGGAGTAATTCCACCCATTTACAAAGGCGGTTGCCATAGCGATCCCGCTAAATACCGCCCTGTAACCCTCCTTCCAGTGCTGTCCAAAGTCATGTATTCCATATTAGCAGATTCCCTGGTGAAACGCCTAGAGAAGCACAACGTTTTGTCACCGAATTAATATGGATTCCGACAGAAGCGATCCTGCGCTACCAGTTTGCTGATCGCACGAGAATAATGGACAAAAGCAGTTAATAACGGCGACGTGGTAGACGTTATTGATCAAGAATTCTCAAAACCGTTCGATCGGGTGAATCACGACATTCTACTGCGGAAACTCTATAATCAGGGAATTCGGGGCCTCGTGCTTGGTTGGATCGAAGCATTTCTCTGACATCGAACCGTATCGGTTTTTGTTTCTGATTCGCTTCCCATTCCTATGGACCTTACCCGTGGGGTTCCACAAGGATCTGTGCTTGGCCCGCGACTTTTCCTAACATTCATAAACAACGACCTACCGAAGGCACTGGGGGCCAAAATCATTACCTTTTGCAGATGACGCCAAAATTTGGAATGCAGTAACACAAACAGCGGGCTCACTGGCACTCCACAAAACGTTGAATGCAGCTCATCTGAAGTCCCTTATGAACAATATTGAATTCAATGTGTCAAATTGTGAGGTTCTATCTCTGCAACACAGGGGGAGACTTTTGAATTTCCTAGAAATGAACAATTGCCACACGCCGCAAACGAGAAGGACCTGAGTATCATCCTTCAAGAAAACTTAACTTGCTCACTCAACTACACCAAGGTGTCCAACGCAGCTGTAAAGAATGTCGGCTTGCTTGAGCGGGTCTTCGGCCGGTTTGAGTCAGCTTTATTCCCCCGTTTACTATCAACATACATTCGACCACTCACAGAATGTGCTATCCAGGCATGGAATTCATGGCTACCACGTGATTGCAAAGTACTGGAGCGACTACAAAGGATGGCCACCAAAATAGTCAGGGGGTTGAATCGGTGTTCATATACAGATAGATTAAATTCACTGGGTTTATATTCCAATCACTGCCGGCGCATCAAAGAAGATATGATTATGGTATACCAAATAATGCAAAAACTAAGCCACTCGTATCGCCCGCTTCTAAAATTATCACCTAACGTTCATCTTAGAGGACATCTATTCAAACTAGCAGTCTCAAATGCCGCTTGGAATTCCAGCGTCAGTCATTTGCAGTCAGAGTGTGTTCGATCTGGAACTCCCTTCCATTCTATGTCGTCTGTGCTCAAAGCATTGAATCTTTCAAAATGAGACTCGAGGAAACATTAGCACACCGTACATTCCAATATAAGTGAAGCTGCGTGCAACAGTGGAAGAAGCACGTATCACGTAAAATTTTATACAAGGAATTGTATGTATCACTGGTTTTTAACTAACACACGAACCTATGGGACGAAAAAAGCATGAGCTTGTAAGTTATTCCCATAATAAATCTTTGATCTTTGATTGAAGTGAAATACCTGCAGTGAATTATATTTAAGAATTACGATTGGTTTTGTGTGAAATGCGCCTTAGACGGACAAATTGCCGATGATAACTAGTAGCTGAAGTTGTCACTGGAGCATCAACCTGCGAATTTTGCAAAACCACACCCTCTCCCCTAATNCCCCTAATAAGACTCACACAATGATTAATAACATTGCAGTCACGTCTTTGACTCCATTTAGTATTATAATTGCATTCCTTTAGTGTAACCAGCATAAGGTTTCTTTCTAAGCGTTACTCATCGTAATAAAGTACCAGTGGATTTGTAAGACCGTTCGTTGTTTTCAAAACCTTGTCTATTAGATGGCACCCGTTTTCTTGTATAGTGCTCCCAACGATGCGGCCGCATTGATGCTTCGGTGGACACTAGTGTGCAAAGCGCGGTCAGATCTGGCCCGGGCGGTATTCACCCATCGCGGCGGCCGAAGTGAATGACTGCAGTCTAGTGACCTTTGTTTGTCTCGTGATTGTTGTGTTTGACCGGTGGGGGCGGATTCATCTAGAATGATATCCCCCTTTTGCTCCATGCAAAGCTGGATAGCTCTCTCTCTCTCTCGCTCTGACAACCAGGATGACTAAGCAATCCCTTCACCCCCTCCACACACACGCACACACGCACGTATACATACACAGGACTCAGGGCTGTAAACAATTCTTGACCGGCCAGTCCACGGTCGGTTAGGCTGTTTGTTTGTCTATCATGCGTGTCACGGTAGAATGAAGCTACGAATGGCCATAGCAGCTTTAGCCACAGGTCGTATTCACATACGACAAGAACGTGTGGACCGAACACAGATGCTGAATAAATCCTCATACGCTTATGGCAAGTGACTAAAGTGACGTTTCACATAAAGTGACTCAGCTAATGTCGGCTAACTGTTATCATGGCTATTCCCCTGAGTAACTTGTTGCAGATTCAACATGGAACCTGAAGTTCGTAACTTGAAACCTATGGACACCCTAGTGGAAGGTGTAGCTTTTTATTTTTCATTCTTACTTCCTATTATTGAATTTATAATACAATTTTCAGGATGGGGAAGACGGTCAATCAAAGGGCAGCCGTACAAGATAGAACGGGGCAAGGCAGGAGTTGGTGGTGGGATCCGATACATCTTTTCGGCAAATTTCTGTTATTCACTACAAGCCAAGAATTTCAAGGAACGAGGGTCAGGTGATGATGAAACTGTTATTCTCATATCGGCAGTTTAGGTTTTTTTTGTTACTTTAAATTTTTCTCAAAGCTATAAGGCTGTCTGTAGATGCTCAAGATGGTTGAAAAGCACAATCCTAATAGCATTCGTTCAAGTAGTGGGTTTGGAGTCCATATTCTCGATTTCAAACTACACATCCACGGACATCTTTTTCTTCAATTTATGTCAACTGGACGTGCTTCTTCTCACAATAATCACAGAAATATCCCAAAAACTGTGTATTTGTAAATGCCACTACCGAATGTAATCTTGGGGTAACAAAAGATGTTGAGTTTCTTGTTGACATTTGCACTGATGGTGATGGTAAACCAGAGACGAGACGACATGAATGCCCAAGAAATATCCATGTCACAAACCGTTTTAGCTTGTAAATGGATTGTTTCGAGTGCAAACCCATAATTCCAGAATCCATCTCCATTGATTTGCCGCATGTTGTGTGTGCGAATATTTTATTTATTTTACCTGCTGATTTTCAGAACCTGTTGGAAACACAAGTGCATATGATCGTTGAATAGATGCATCTCCAGCGGTTCAATGGAGAACGCCTGTACTAATTTACTCATATCAATTTTCTTCCATTCAGGAAACGTTTTTTCAAGGAATTTGGTCTTACGATGCTTTTTGCATGTTCACTGAACTCGTATTCAACAGATTTGAAATGATAAATAATTTTGCAATATACTTTTGATTGTTCACACACATCCGTAGTCCAGCAAGTGATAACTGCTGATATATTTTTCAAATGGTTGATCAACCTTGAACAAAGGTCCACTCCTGTACCTTGATGATTTGAGTGATATGAAGAACATGGAAGTTTCCTCTGGATGTCGTTCAGAAATTGACTAAACGGAAGGAGCTGAATCACGTGAGCCCAACTTGGATATGTCACCTTGCAGAGAGTGAGCGCTTCTAAACAGTAATTTCTAGGCAGACTCTCACAACCGAATATGAATAGCTTTCGCCGTTTAGCATGTGGTTCAAAAATGACCACAAAAGATGTAAGGCATATGATGGGCCCACCACGACAAACGTGAAGAGAATCGTCCGTTTCCCGAATTGAGCCTCCATATTTTATCTGGACCCAAACGATCCCGTAATTACCAGGACGAAAAATTGGTTGATATTTTCCGTGTATATTGCATACGGGAGATAAGAGAAACCAGTAATAGAGGGGCAAAACGATTCAATTTATCTAAAGGTATATCCTTGGAACAAATTTCGATATATATTTCAATCAAATCAATATACCGCACGAACAATGCTCTATACGCTGACCCCAGGTTCGAAGAATATCTGTGACTCAGAGTGAAGCAGAATAAATATAATTGAGTTTTATCATGTTTGTTGGTAGACCACGGACTACTGGATTGCGAAAAGACTCAGAATACTACAGTAGACGCTGAAATACGAAACTTCTACTGCATGGTCCTTATGAAGTGACTTTTGACGGAAAATAGTACCTAGGCGAATGATTAGACCATCTTGTTACTCCTTTCAAATTGATTACCGTACCACTATCGTTTCACCTAAGAAACTCGACAAACCCCCGGAACGNAAACCCCCGGAACGAGCTCTAGTAGTTTGAAATGTATTCACGTAACTTCGGGACAATTCTAGAAATTTTCCGAAATTCAGGGAGCGGGAGATTAAACTAAGGAATTTCATCAAATTAGGTGCAATATTTCTTCTTATTCTTATCATTTTACATCCTTTTATTGAATGCACAAAGATACAATTTTTCAGGAAATGGGAAGCGGCCAGTCAAAGGGCTGATATACAATACACAAATGGGGAAAGTCAAGCGGTGCTGGTGGTATTCGAACACTCGTCCTCCGGGGTGATAATTGGTGACGTTACCACCACCGCCCGTATATATAT
>UZAN01039892.1:36060-48280 GCA_900618425.1 Echinostoma caproni
ACTTTAAATTGAACAATATAATAAACCTTGAAGGAAGTACGAAGCATCAACAAGAAAAGCAGTATTCCCAGACCATCCAATAGTAAACCGAAACTTACTTTACACAGAAGGAAAACATACAAAATCATTGTTCTGGTGACAGAGGAAAGGAGAGCTGTATTTTAATCACAGAATTATTATTAGTAGCTCACATCGGCAGACATTGAAGAAAATTTGGATCGCTCGAACCCAAAGGCCGCATTACAATGTGTAAACTTATGAACTGAAGATTGAATCGGGGAGGGGGGTGCCCCGAAACATCAATGGTTGTCCGTTCTTCTCCGAAAGATTTGTCAATATTTGGGAGTAAAATGGTCGTTCTGTAATACCTAATTTTGAAATTATCATGAAAGGTGTGATTAGTTGTAACGACATTGTTTTACTGTCAGAATTGTAGTTTTCTGCGAATATGAACCAAGAAGAAGGAATTTTGTTTTTGAAATGTTACTCGACTATTTTTATAGTACCCCAATATGATAACTGAGCTTCACCCGAAGGTGGAGATACAGCGAAAACATGAGTCGCTAGAAATTTAAGGAACTATGGTCGCGAGATGTATAGTTGCATCTACTTTGTGCTGAGTCAAACGACACTCAACAAGATGCGTTGGATGCTACGTAAGAACTAAAGCAAAATCGTTTTAGACGATGAATATTTGGATTATCCTTTTGTTTAATCCGGTAATTACATTTTGAACTGGGATTTGCGACTGAAAATCTTCTAGAATAGAGAATGAGGAGTATCTTCGAGGATGTTTACCATTCACCAAACAACAGATTGCATTCATGTGCCAAAAATATAGCTCGACGAACGTTTTCTATAAATGTTGTGTTAAATAGCAAGCAGCTTCAAAGTTAGCTCTCGATGGACTGGCTTGATTGCCAATTATTCATCAACTTGATGAGGACTACTGAAATCATGATGGATAAACCATTACCTGCTAAAGATTTTGCCACTAAAACAGAATACACTTAGGGATGATCAAAAATAAATGAATGGGAATATCATTACGCTGTCTTAAGATTTTGAAGCCAGACAATCGCACCCAAAACTATACTAAGCTGTTTCTCTCGCTCTCTGTAATGGCCGATAATTTGATGCTTGCTTCCATTGTTAGTGAAAACGAATGCATGTTACTTTTTTCATTTTTTCCCCACAAAAGTAATCCCATTATCTACCATAAAGCGCTCTACAAACATAGTGAGATAACTGTCATGCTCAAAATATTTGCAGATCAGGAAAGGCAAACGATCCAGTAAGCGACAGGGAAAATCTCCTGAAACCGAGGAAGGTCAAGGAAGCATCAATTACGTTAAGAAAAAATAATGGGACTTAAATAATACATCCCGGAGGCTATAAGTGACTAAACAACGACTAAACATTCATTGTTCGTGCACTTCCGGAAACAAGATTCCTGGTTGAATCGAATCGATTTGGACTGACCAAAAATACCGACATCTTCTTTTTCTCCTGAAACTGCATGATGCAGCCCTTTTGCTGACGTCATCTCAAAGTGTGAGATCGCCATTTGTTGCGTGAATGAGTGTTCTTTTTCCCTGTTCACGAATTGATAACTTTATTTTCTCTCTGCAATTCCAGGAGTACGTTCCAATTTGCAGCAACTGTTTTTGTGTTTTGCATAATGCTTTTATGGGTTAAATGCACTGAACTCAAATGGAGTTGAAGACATTATGTTCGCCACAGGACAGGAGAAATGAAACCGTCTTATTCTTTCTGAATACGGTTGATCTTTATAAAACAGTAATTAAATAAAGGCCCTGCTTTTGGCTCATCATGGACAGATATCTATCGAAAAGCGACCTTAACTTTTTTGAAAAACAGTAATTGTGTTACACATATAAACCAACTGAAAGTCACATCTCACAATTGACGATTCTTGATCTCAAGGAAATCACAGAGTGATGAACAAGCGCATTCTCAGTGATTGGTTTAGATGCCAAAACAGCGAAATCTATAGGATCAATTAGGAATTAAAATGTAATAATTGAAGGGAACGATAATTCAATCTGTCGGTGCACACAATCGATTAGCCATACTGGTGTGGCGGAGGACTTGAAACAATGGCACGCTGAATGTCATCGTACACACAACAGATCTACGAATCACTGTTCCACTGTTTTCATCTTGATCATTGGAAGAAGCTCGTAAAAGTCTTCTGAAATGAGCTGTACTAAGTCGCGTGTTGACAATGTGAACCTGCGAACCAGGTGTCTAGTGTTTGAAAGGGTATTATGCATCATCACTTGTCCTCTCATTCACGACTCCTGGAAACTGTAGCAGAATAAACTGCTTTTTCGCTCGAAGCGGGAAATTATCGTCGGAAAAAACGATTTTATTCGTAACCAGATCACGTTGAAGGTATTGTGTTTAGCTTCCCTTCGTAAATAGCTTTCCCTTCAAATTAGTCTACATCTAGACCTGGGAAAATTTCCAAACTCCACCGTTTTTAACCTGAGCCAAACATAATGCTGATCCGGTAACTGTTCGTTACCGCACCAAATCGGTGGTTATGGCGTAAATCCGACGAAAACTTAAGTGAAGCGCTGCAAAGAGGGAACCTGTATAGTTGCTCCTCGAGCACTTTTTGCCTCTTATGATCTCGTCCTATCACCCCAAGAGCCAACAGATAGGCTTTTTCTCAGTTACGTTTCCAAAAAATATTAATTAATTTCATTTTGTAGCAGTTATGTGGCCGGTTATTATAAAGCAGTGGTGCTCTCTTGCACAAACTACAAAGAAGATTAGGTAAATTGGAGCATGGGTGGACCAATAACCCTTCGGCTAGAATTGTGCGACTGATTGCAGCCATGGTCATACTCACGATAAATCCCGTCCAATAAGGTAGCTTCTTTCTCGCCGAAAATATATTCACTGCAGATGAGTTACTTTTGCTCCCTCTCGTCAAAGCAGAACATATCAAATTGGGTGGGGAGAATTATATTGGATAAATAGTATAAATAGCAGTAAACCACATAGTTTGCAAATATCATATTTTCACTTACAGAAGCAAACTCTCCTTCTTACTCAGCTTGCCTTGGTTAGAGGTAAGTAACAATAACTTCCATTAGTGTAATGACCAAACCAGATGTGTTCAGTACTCAACTGAAAAGGGATCATGCTTCGTAATGGTCGACAAAAGTTTTTCTGTTAACTTTATTGTCTACACCAGCTTCTTTCAGCGGCTGTAAATGTTACATTGGGACGTATTCGGCTCGTCTTTCGGTTACGTGTCGTACTTGGTCACGAAAATGCATGCCTTTACAACTGCATATAACCTGGTGGACGTGAAAAACATCACTATTGGTCGAGTATGAAGTGAATTATACAGTTAGTTTACTTTATACCAATTTGGAGTGCCCTATATGTTCCGCGGATTTTAAACTATGGTAGAGACATTCGCTAATTTTGCAGCCCTTAAAAGGTAGAAATAAATTGACTTTTTACCCTAACACTGATGCCAGCTCATTTAGTTTGTGCAATGCACAATACATTTTTCGGGATAAATATTAGCTAAAAGAATTATTATGACAGATGTTTCTTTGCGTTTTGATAAGTGCAAATGTTGCGGGCCTCTTTGGAACAGTATCCTAAAAAGAGAACCGCATACGACAACATCTCTAGGTTTCTTTTATTGAGCTGTTTTGTCGCGACAGCTTGTATAAAGGGACAAAAAATTTCTGTACTACTGTTTTTCTCCGGTCATATGGACATTTATGGATCAAGCATACAATACGTATTTATTCATGTAGGGTTTGTATAAGAAAGCTTTAGAATGAACTCAGTTAATCAGTTTTCGATCTTTGCGAGGAAAATTCAGATATCAATTTAATATTCTTCCAATCACAGAACAACCCTTCAAGTCAAAAGCGAATGATAACTGGACAGAACTATCGATTAAATCACAATAGGTAATATTACATCATAAAAATAATCAGCAACTTATCGGAGGGCAACCCTGTTATAGAGCGATTCATCCAACAAGCACCAACAGTGAGGTTATTTTTGAACTAAAAGCATTCACCAAGAATCGGATAATTTACAGAAAATCCGGATTGTACATGCACAAAACTGGTCTCAGCTTAACTTCACTTTAATGAAATTTTGGAGATCCCCTCAGTTGACTCGTTTGGATGCCCGTCGTTTGAGATGGCTTGTACCAGAAGTTTTACATGAAGCCAAGAGGAAGCAAGGTTTTCAAGATTTGTTTCCTTATGTGTATACTGTTGCAAGTTCAGTGAAATTTCTTGATTTGAGATAATAGGGTCTGCCTTGACTATATGGTTTGTGTTCTTCATTATTGCTATGACTGACACAAGTCACATCGTCCAACTCCAGTTCTTCGCTTATTGCAAAGTTGTTGTTCTGGAATCGGAAAAGACCTACAGTGAAGAAGGTTGGCAGATGTTTACAAGTTTGGCCTCACACTATTCAATTTCTCAACTTACTGTCGCGGCGGATTTTACCTCAATACACAGGTCTCAGTGAGCAAACTGATTGTTCACCACCGACACGTGTAAACTCTCATTGATAGGCGACCAAGTTCACATCGGTATCTGATGCTGTGCCGACCGTCTGTAAACTGGCACAATGAAGTCTACTCCGTCCGGTTTTGGGTGTCTGCTCATTCTCCTTCTTAATGCTTGTTGTTAAACTTCGGCTTCGGTGCCTTCTGTTCAACAAAGATGTTGAATGAGGTTAGTGTGAACGCAAAAGCGTGTCAACCTCCTATTTGCTGCTGTCTTCACACGATTCCAACGTGTCTTTCGGGCTGTCTATCTATCTCTCAGTGTGTACGTGTGTGTGGGCGCGGGCTGGGTGGAGGTCGTTTGTCTGGTTTTTCTTCCGAAGACTGCGTTCAGACAAAGGAGGTTCGGCTGGTCGCATGTGAAGTATGGCAGAATGAATGAGAAAATGTGAAGAGCAATATGAAACAGGACTGTATGTGAACAACCGCAATATGTAGTTGACGCGCAAGAGTGTTCCTTTTAGACTTTAGTCTCGTGAGTTTGTTAATCCGTGCATTTCACGGTACAATGGATAAGCCACAGTTGGGGTGAAACGTGGTTGATATTTATCAAATCATGTGTAACTACAACTATGTGAGTAGAAGAGTGAAACGATGAGACCAAATTACTGCAGAATTGCTCCTTTACTTATTTACAAAGTGCACGAAATATCATTAGCCCCACAGGTTTCTTTCGTAAGTACTCACTAAACAGTACGGTCTCAATAGGTGTGACGGGGTCACAACACCTTACCGTGAAAGGAAACCAAACGAAATTTAAATAATACTCGGATAAACTGATGCATCCCAAGAAACGTGCGCCAGCGAGTGTGAAATCTTAGTATCCTCATTCTGAGTGGTGTTATCTCAGTGCATACCCTGGCTGTCCATGTAAGTGGTATGAATCAGTCATACTTGATGGTGTACAGTGACAAAATATGGAGCAGTATTCACATGGCCCTGGTAGGTGAACGACGGTCGTCGAGGGACAACAATGCGGTTGGGAGCACCTAGCCACCATCCGTCGAAAAAAACAATAACACATGGTTAAACGCTATCGGAGCTGAAACAAAGAAAAATATTCACCAACAAAGGCCTGAACACCAGTACTTGTAAGAATGCTGCGAAAATGCATCAACCAACCCGGGGTGCTCGTAAATTTTGAACAAATCCACTTCGGACTAACACGAACAATAAAACTAGAAATAAGCGAACGATTTCTTACAGGGCAAGAGACGGGATCTTTTATAGGTTGCTTCAAACCAGGTAAAAGGTGTGTCGAAGTTGCAGCTATCACTACAGTTAGCTGTAAGTGTGTGCGCCCACAGTGACCGCTACAAATCACACCAAACTGATAATGCAGGAAGTTGAAATCGTCACTGTGGTTAACAGATCATATTAATGATCGCGTTGCGTGTTTTTGAGGTTAAGCCAAACGTACTTCTGCCTGCAACAATTTCCTGAGATGAGGTTATAGGATCTTGCATCACCAGAGAAATCCAGACTAACGGTATGAAGTTAGCGATTGAATAACTCACCGACAAGCACTCCGGTAACATTCAAACGAAACTAAATTGAAATACCGAAGACCCAGTTCGTTGAAATGGTTGGAATACTCTCAGATCCACAATGACAAACGCACTCACCTTCAGTTACCGGAAGTTTCCGACACCGAGAAACAGACACAAAAACAGTAGTTGGTTCATTCGGAGAAATAAAATGAATTACATAATGTTCAAGGAAAAATCATTTGCCCAAAATATCTAAACCAATCAGATCTTATATACCTTCCGTCATTTTATTCCTCAGCAACCAGTAACTAGTTTAAGGTGTATTACATCCTGGAGTTTTATTTGTGCCATGGCTTCCTGTATATCGGTGTCTTTACACTTTGCATTATCATAATACTGCTTTCTGTAACCGACTCTCACACATGCGGCCCGACCCACCTATTAAAGTACTCTATAAGTGGACTGACAAATTACAATTTACGTCATAGCAATTTGACGGACGATTCAAATGTTTCCACATCAAATGATTGAATCTCTAAGGATTACGGTCACATTCTACTACCACAGTGACTGACTGACTGACTGACTGACTGACTGACTGACTGACTGACTGAATGAATGAATGAATGAATAAATAAACGAATGAGTGACAGACAGACACACAGACAGATTATGTGAGTTCTGCCACTCACACGCAACGGTCACGACCTGTAAACAGCATGAAGACAATGTTGCTCCTCAAAGGGAAAACCCTCATTGGGATACGAACGTTGAGTAAGTGTGTGACTATTTAGCTCAAAGGAGTAAGGTAAGAGGATTAACATCTAACCGCAAAGATCTTTGATCAGGGGGTAGAACGAGAATCGTATCATGTGCGTAATTAAGCTCGCTGAAAGTATGCTACGACGAATGAGTAAAGTGCTCGCAAATGCCAGTTAACCACACAAAATGTGCTACCCTTTTGTGCCTGATTGAAAGACATTTGTTTGACATTTCCGCTTTACGTTAATTAACGCATTAATCAAACTTTTTTACCTAGCTGATGTAAAAATGGTTGATGTAAAGTTATGTAATAGAGAAGATATTTCATTTTCCCTAAATGTTAATAGACACAGTTTTTGGGAAGCTAAATGAACCCCGGAAAAACGAGAAATCCAGCCTGATTTACATTAGTAGAATAATATCTCATTTTGTTTTGAAACATCGAAAGTTTACCTATCCCAAGGTAGTATTTCTTATCGTCCCTGGAGAAAGCGGGGGTATAGAAGAACATTTTGCCCTCGCCTCTTGCCGCGGACGAACTACAATACGGCAGAGCTGATTACGAGCTGAGCTTTTTCGCGGGACAGATAGAAGCACAAAAGCAGGCAAATCTCTAAGGTCACGTGTTGATCGAATGCGCCAGTTGATCAGTGAACTGTGATATTTTTTTAGCTTTGATTTCTCCTCAACTCATATATAATAATCCGTACGGAATCACATAACACATTCCAATGCCAAATGATAATCGGTCGGCGGAATGGCGGACCATACACTTCATATATGGAATATTTGGTGTGAATGGCAGGAAAGATGCGTTTCCAGCTGGTCAAATGGGATGGTGTTTAAATGCCATCATGGTTCGATGCCTGAATGAAAAAGTTCAAAATCGTATTCTGTTTCATCAGTTCGGGGAGGATTCACAATTCGACCCGGAATTCATGGTTTTATGCAGAGATTCCACGTAAATGTCAGTAGTTTCAAACAACGAGCACACACGAATCGTAAAATCCAGGTGTAGTACAGCCGTTTGCATGTGCTTTCATCTTAGCAAGGCTTTCGGATCACTTTCGGATCAATCAGAGACCGAACTATTCTAGAATTCTACGGAACTGTAAATCAATTTAACTTTTTTTCAGCTGACCTTTAAATCTGATCCCTGATCTTCTTTTCGTAAATGATAAACTACTACTACTAAAGGATCGGGTTGGGGTGCCTCAAATATTTGAGAATATTTAAAAACTATATGTCAATTTATGCTTCATTTTGAAGCCCAACCATTCCCTCTCCTTCAGTTAGTTTGGGTCGTCAAACAAATGCCTGGATGTTTGGGTTTGAATCCCGAAACTTCAGCTCATCTTACCCATCTCTGTGATTCCCAGGAAGCCCTTGTAACCTTCATGGAATTTGGCGGCGTATTCATTAAATATCAAAGAAACGAAACCATTCGTTTATTATTTGCTTTTCAATTTCCCGTAGAAAATTAATGTTTTATCCCCTCAAAGGATTACCATTTACGTCTTAATGAGTGCCTCTAAAAACATTTTCCTGAAGAATTTGACCGATGTTATGACGATTGCCAGTTTTGATTGCAGTATTAACCGCAAAAGATCGTCATAGAATCACTATAATGTTTCTCATTATAGACTATTCCCTAAATAACTGACCATGTTTTCATTGAAACTACATGCACAGGAACAACTTGAAAGAAGTCTACCGGAAATGCATCACTGACTAGCCCCATTGTTCTCAAACTTTATGATGCGGTATCTGTCTGCTGGTTGAAAGAGTCAAAAATTTGTGATTGGTTGACTTTTGAGTGCATATGGGCTTATATTTCTGTCAAACAAAGTTTAACCATTTATAAAATTACTCTCTTTGTGTGTCCTTATATGATAAGTAGACATTCATGCGCTTCATATGTGCTGTTGTGTAAAGTGACCAAATGTACCGCACAAATGTTGCACCGTATAAAATATTTACGGTAATTCAGGGGTGCTATTCTTTTTGCTAATGAAAATAGGGTACCTGTGACTTCCACCATATCACTGATCATTGTTTGGTGCGAACTGACACTAGCTTTGTACATCTCAGAGCTTATAGTGCTGCATAGGGTTTGCATATTTCCGTGGCAAGCAGCTGTTCTATTTCTGTTTTCTTCAACCTGGTTTCCGGATCAGAAAGAACATATTTGCAAGCCGTACGGCACTAATTATTTTTTTCAGCATCCCGGTTCCAACCGGATTAGGAGATGTGGTAGCCATCACATTAGCATCAACAAAAACAACCCCACGGTTCCAAATGTCAGAACGGATTATCGGATCGGAGCCATTGATTAAAGTCTTCATCTCCACTCCCTCAGTCAGAACCCGATTACGCACAACTGAGAACCAGTGGGCTGAGAAAGGTCATCACATGCGTTATTATAACAGACACGTAAATTGAAACCATTGATTACAATGATTTTACAAAGTGGAATGGACGAAAAATGAAACTATTAACCTGAGTTGTTGTTGTTGTTGTTTAAAATTCGCCATTTGCTGTTAGATCAGCTCAAACTCGATGGAAAGGTCACTATTCCGGTGAAACCGGTCCCCAACGGCCACCAAATGTCCGTGGGCGGAACGTGGGGCATTTTTGAATTGCTGGGTTATTTATCCTGTTTGTCATTTTTTTCGCCTTTCAGTCTGTTAGTATATCACTTCTCCCCTAACAGGGAGAGAGTGCACTCTGACTGTGAAGAGCGATGAGAGTTTGGCACCACTTGCAAGTATGCGAAAGTGATTTTGTGCCTCGGTTGAAAATGATAGGTACCGTTGGACGGGCAATTCAAGACTGACTGGAAAACTCCTTGGTGTTAGACCAACAAAATTCTTATTAGAATCTATGAGGCACAACTAACTTCGTCGGGTGCGTAACCATCATGTGACAAGAAACGATCAGATTATTGCAAGTCTAGACAGACTCGGAAAGTGCGCCATTGATTATTTGGCCAGACTGTTGGTGCTATCCAAGAATCGGAGAAGAACTGCTGGGATGGATTGAACAACTATTCAGTTCTGCGAGGATAGAAAATGTCAATAAATATGATAATTTTGTTTATTCTGTTCCGCTCACAAAATAAAATGTCTATAGAAATACGATTCTAATTGTTAGTAACACAGAAGCATGTGAATTCAATTCAAATCTGTCAAGTGCATGGAAATACGTTAACTACGATACAGGACACGGACGGATTCGCATTAGTTTAGGTCCAACCGTTGCGCATCCAGCCCCAGCTACGCTAAGCAACAGACATTCAATGCCCGTCGTCAATTACGTGACCACCCTGGGTATATTCAAATCGACCATAAATCGGACAATAGCAATGAATGAATGAAACCTCCTTTATCTCTCCAAGTGTGATCTGTGAACTCAACAGAAATTAATCCAAATACACCATCTCTCATGCTCTATAACGGAACATTTGGCCTTGCGTTGATGTTAGCTTGTTGATTTTACCGGCTCCCCCCCCCCCTCTACGAAGGAATCAGAGAAGCGTTTGACTCTAAATTCCATCCCTCTTTTAATTACGAATAGACACAGGCTATTCTCCCCTAGCACAGTATTTGTGTTGAACTGGAGCAGGCCTTCTCCGGCATTTGCTGTATTGTGTTCAGCTCAATGATTTCCTTTTAAAAGTAGAACATTTATTTGGGCTTTGTGGTTTTCATAACTCCGTTTTCAACAGTTACGTTGTACCATTGACTCATTCTTCGACCGTTCTATCCTCTTGGTAACATCCTGCAAGAATTGAAAATTATTCCATTATTATTATTATTACTATTATTATTATATTTTACACAACCCTGAGTTCAGAGAATGACTAAGAAATTACGATACATTAATTTTTAAGAGGAAGAGAAACAATCAGTATTTACCGGTCGGGTGGAATACTGCCGGACTCTACAAACCATAGCAAATGATGTTTTGGTAACTAATTGAAACTGGGGGCCTTCATCACTCAAAGGCTAACTGCAAAGCAGTGCAAAAGCCATAATCCATTGAGGGTCCCTGGCGTTCGCATCGGATTACGCACGCTTTGGACGGGCTCAAAGTGCCTAATACACCTTGATGTCCAAACCGATGAACACTGTAACGGCTAGGATGGTGTTGGTGTGGATGGTGCGCTTCTTGATTTGTTGGGAATCAGGGTCTCTTCAAATCTCATTGCCGGACTGGTAGCGGTTTACCAACACGATGATACTCCAGGATGTTGGCTTTTCGTTCCCTCATTGTGGTGGGACGCAGTGAGTAGGGCCTCCACAAAGGAGGCTATGTGAGACGCTTGGTCTCATAGAAACATTTCACGAGGTGCAAAGGATCGGTCAAAATCTAAGACACTGACCCCTAACCAAACAGGGACTTTCGGGGGACGGCACATTCTCACTTTTGGCAATTCATAAAGATTAGGTTCTAGGTCCTGACTTAGTCCGACAAGGAAAACCTATGACTCCAGGATGTCTGTGTAATTCACTCCTAAATAAACCACTAATTAGTTTTCTATCATGGTGTATATTTGAACCATTACAATCAGACGTAATTGTGCCATCTTCTGGTTTTCAATGAATTTGATTGTACCGTCAAAATCAATTAATATTTCCAGTTCGCCTTCTACTATTTTACACCTGATACGTCACATTCATCCCGACCAACTCGTAACGATCGTTACTTCTATTTCGCCTGTTCACCGAGCTTGGCAATTTGTTTGCAAACGTTTCATTACCAGCCGAGGTGACATCATCAGTGCCTGTGAATTGGCTGTCTTCTGCTTGTATCCGTTCGTTTATATGTGTTCTTCTCCACCAACCAATTTTGTCCCTTGTTCTCATTGTGCTCGACTGGGTTCACCGTTAAACTGGTGCGTGGGAGTGAGGTTGGTTGGGAGGTGGTTGTCCATTAGTCCTGATTACGGTTTCGGTCCGTTCTCAGGTCACGGCGTGACCGTTTTTGTTGCGTCATTTGATGCTTCAGTTGTATTGGCGTGTGCACGTGATTCAGTTCAATGGGTCTGTTGATTGAATTGATTGAGGAGTGCCAAGCTTCGAGAAATTCTCTGGTGCATTTTGACCGGGCTTGGTAGATAATTTTCACTGGAGCGAAGTCAAACTGATATCCTTCTTGATCTTCGCGGAGGGAAATCAAAGATAATGCGTCATGTCTGCTGACTGCCGCTTGGTGTTCACGGATCCTTGTTGGCAGTCTTCTCCCAGTTTGTCCGATATAGTGTTTTGAGCAGTTCTTGCAGTTTATTTTGTAGATAACACTGCCCTTGTCCTTCTCCATTGTTCTCTCCTTTGCTTTTGACAGAAGTCTCGCTAGACAGGCGGTAGGTTTGTGGGCGACT